>JANRGW010034502.1:2197-24795 GCA_024733675.1 Psilopsiagon aymara | reverse complement strand
CCAGGTTGCTCCAAGCCCCGTCCAACCTGGCCTTGAACACTGTCAGGGATGGGGCAGCCACAGCTTCTCTGGGCAACATATGCCAGTGCCTCAGCACCCTCACAGGGAAGAACTTCTGCCTAAGAGCTCATCTGAGTCTCCTCTCTTGCAGGTTAAAGCCATTACCCCTTACATCCTAATCTTACATCCACTACTGAAATGGGAAATCAATTCAACAAGCCTAAAAATAGGAATGTGTACAGGATGATAATACTGACTTATTCTCTGAATATTCTTCTATCAATTCCTGGAGAACAAAAAACTCAGACATATTGTCTGACAAAGCAAAAATGATTAAATGAATGTTCTCCTCCTCCTGCTCCTCTTCAGTCTGTATTAGTCCTTCCAAAATATGGGGGTGGATTACAGACTGCTGGGACATGTTGGATTCTTACAGAGCTTGTGGATCACACAAAGCCTATACCACAACTAACTGTTCAGCCAATTGAGTCAAAAAATCCAAATCTTGTAGACTACAAATATAGCTGTTACTTAACTGTCACCAGCTGCTGAGGGAAGGAGAGTGGTTGAAGGGGAAGGAAATTCTGTACCTGTAAACAAATGCTTGTTACTGATCACAGGCTTGAAACCTAGCGAACCTCTGATCATCTTGCTAGAGCATCCTAGGCTTCCTTATCAGAAAGGAAAAGAGGGAAGAACGGTCTCCTCACATTCAAATTGAAGCTTAGAAGTTCACCGTGTTTCATAGAACATGCCTGATTAAAGTTAAGGCTCAAGCACAAACGTGAAACTTCAATTTTCAAATACACAACCTGATACCTGCCTAAGTATTTTCTCTGGGGTGACAGCATGTGTTAAAGAGTTAAGAGACTGGGAAATATCTAGATGTAATACAAAGATGGAGGATCTGGATAGCAGAGACTTCAAAAGAGAGTGTGTTGCTTTTCCTGCACAAAATGCTTGAACTTTACTGTGTTAAAGACATCCAAGGAACTAGACAGAGATACTAAAAATCTGACTGGACATAATCCTAGGCAATCTGCTCTAGCTGAACAGGTTTTGAGCAGAGGGGTTGGACTAGCTGTTCTACAGACATACCATATAACCTCATCCACTCTGTGGTTCCACAGGGGACAATATAGATCAGTGGCACCTGAAACACAAGTGTGGCAGACAGATTCTCTTTTCTGAGAGCAAATTATATACCTGGGGGGAAGAAATTAAGCAGAGAAGTTTTTCGTGAAATCCATGACTGTAATGGCAGATACCCTCTCTGCGTACAAGCCTCTATGCTTGAAAACCGACAGCTGCATCACAGACCAAAAACGCAGCAGGATGGCAGGTCTTGAGGTTACGGAAACACGTCCCAACAGTATTATCTCAGGTAAAGTCATTTAAGGTGTCAGTCACCACAGCGTGAGTCTCACAAAGACATTTCATCATATAATTTCATCATAGTTTTCAGGGCCTGTGATGGGCTAAAGCAGCAGACTGAATCAGATGATGGACTGAGGGAGTACAGCCTCCTCCAGCATGAGTAAACCCACCAAATTCACCAGGAATGCACTGCAGGAAGCTTGCTACTCTTGCCAAAGCCAGAGAAGCAAGGAGGCCCAACACTTCACCACACACATCAGCCTCCTGCAGAGGAGTAACAACTATTTTTTTTTGCAGTTCTCCCTGTTGGTGCCATGCTCATATGCTGACAAGGCCGCACAAGAATTTCCATAGGTATGACTCAAAGCTATTCAGGTTAAGGACAGCACTGAAGACGACTGGCTACGGGAAGAACTTCCAGCAGAAGCACTGGGTCACCCATGTCAAACATGGCATACGCAAACACAGGTGCATTAGAGTAAGGGAAGGTACTGTGAATGTACCCAGCAGGTATCTGACAGCCTCTGGTAACAGACATCTCCAACAAACTCCTTCATGAGCTCCAATTCTTGCTGTCATGGGGCACACATCAGTGCTCAGCCAAACAGCTCTCAACTCACCATCAGCTGGGGCACTGCCCTGGCTCTTTCCCCACAGCTGGCACTGTGGGCTTTCTAAATCCATGGCTGTGTTAAAGACTTACAACTCCTGCCTTGTCCCAGTAGGCACATGCGCTTTGCCACCCATGGTACATGCACACACACTGGCTGGCAAGCTATTTTTCCAGCACGTAGGTGGCTGCATGACTCTCTGCCATCTGCCACCATTCAGTTTCCACTGCTGCTGAAAACAACCTGAAAACAACCCTGCTCTGATTAAGTTTAATGAAGCAAGTACATTCTACTCAAATAACCTGCTTACTGCTCTCACCTACTGCCTTTACCCATCCTACCTTCCTCTACTCCTGAATCCATTGCGTTCCTCCTATTTTTACTGTTCTGAGTGGACTGCTCAGTTTCCAAGAGAACAGGGAGCCACTGGGAAATGGGGGGAAATCTAGAAATTATTTTTAGATTATTTAATAATTTTATTAAATTATTGTGTAGCAACAAATAGAAATTTGCAAGTAAATATGGATTCTACCCTACTAGGCAAGGGCTTAGATAAGTGCAATGAATGACAAAAAAAATCTCAAACTTAGTTCCATCTGAACATCCATTTGCAAGACAAAACAGCTTCCTCCAGTGGAAAATGGTACAACTGAAGGTGTCTACATTGACAGCTGACCAACTATTAAGTCCAATGCCCCCTGAGAAATCTGCAACTACTATTGCCTCTTGCTAATACTAGTTACATTACTCTGAATTTCCACAGATACTGCTCCTGAATGTCCTTGTCCACAGCTCAGGCTTGATGGTGTTTTCTCTTTCTCCATCCACAACAGGCTGTAGATCACTCCTCTCTGCACAGTAGTGCTGGCAGAGCTGCAGCCTTTTTCAGAACTGGGCAGGAAAACCAAGCTGTATAGATCCTGGCTGTGGCTGGTTGAGAAGACTGGCACACTTACTGAGGAAGCTTTCACTGCAACTCCTCCTACTTCTGGTAGACAATGCTGAGGATTTCATTCTCAAGAGATCCTAACTGGGTCCATCCCAACAATCTACATTCATTCCAAAAGAGAGGCAAAATTCTTAGCAGAAGGAAGAGAACACTACCCTGTCCCTGGACAAATGTCTTTCCTTGACCTGGGAGAGACCCGAAAGCCTTCGTACACACCTATACATTCTCATGCTTGCAGATGGCCTGTAAATCATGTTCTGAGCTTACTGCATCTCCGTCATGCCATGCACCCCAGTAACCATGCTCAAACACAGCTCCTGAAACCATCCCAACACTTTGCCTTTGCCTGAGTAATTCACAGCCCCTCCCAGTAGTTTTGGCATTAATGCTATTCCAAGCAAAGCTGAATTCCCCATTTCATTTCAGTGGCTGGACACCTTACTGACAAGTGCTTTTGGAGGTTTGTTTAGGTGGCGACTTCTTTCTCACTGCTCCCAAAATGCAAAATAACGGACAAGAAAAGATTTTTTTCCTGCTACTTTACTTCTATATGACTACTGTTCATTCCTTACATCAAAGGAACTTATATTAAAGTATCTAGCTGTCCAAAGGAGGATCATCTGCTGCATCAAGCCTGCAAAAAAAGTGTACTCCCTTTTTCTAAGCAAGTGACTATTCACTGAAGCTAACTAGCATTACACTGAACTGGATGAAAATAGTGACCACAGCACCCCTTTTTCCCCAGCTTGTGTTCTGCAGTCATCTTTAATCAGAGTAGAAAACTAAGCTAACACTGTTGTTTTGCAACAAGATCCATTTCTGCAACAAAAAAATCATTGCTAATTTTTGATCTGTAATAGATCTTATAAAATAGCACCTTCTTTAGTAAACAAAACATGTTGGTAGGTAAAGAACCACTTGAATTTCGCTTTCAGCCCGCATACTCTGCACAACATCCTCACATTTCATATATTTGCCCCTCTGCCTTCAACTGAATGTACTGATTCCCCAGACAGCACAGGCATCTCCTGAGGACTTCAGAAGTTACATTGACCTGGCTCACTGAAAAGGCTGTTTACAGCAGTGCCTTATTGCTAAGAAATCCATGTCTTTATTCCTTGGCAGGGCACAATTACTAACATCAAGCTCTGGCTCTCTAACCATGAAGTTTTGTACTGGAGCTCCCACCTGGACCTAGAGTGTGCTCAGTGACTGAGCAGGGCACTGGCCCTGCATGATACATGCCTCAAGAATGAAGACCATAAACAGCTGATAGCATAAAGTAACATGGCCTCGCATGGCTGCCATGAACCTCTGTCATCTGAAGGGCAAAATCTGATGTATTGCAATGAGGATAACGATAAAAATATAAAGGCATGCATCGTGTTCCAGCCCCTAAAAATGAGCCTTAGCCAAGGCAAAGAGAATCTTGCAGGTTGGCAATAGTGACTGTCATGTTTACAGAGTACACAATGCATGATCACAGTGCACAGCAGAAACACAGCATGCTTCCAGGGCTCAATACCAGGCATTCACTTTAGACAAGTGTCTGCAGAGCTCCTGGGCCAGACTTTGAGCTGGGAAACTGTGGGCAGAGTCAAGATAAATCTTGCTGAAGAGCAGCTGAAGAGCTGCATAAGGATTTCTTGAAGTAAGAAACGACACCTATTTCTATTAATACAGGAAGATAATACACTTACATATAGATACACACGTGCATAGATGCTAATGCCAACACTGACATCTTACATGAGTTGTATGTATATTACATATGTCACATAGAGCTGTCTCTGGATGACTGCTCAATGGTGAAATACGCAGTGCAAAAATAGGAATGTATTATCCTTTGAAACAGTGAGACTTCCCTCTCCCACTCCCAATCCAAGTTCATGAACTGTGCATTTCAGCAGGAGTCACTACCTCAGCCAGGATCTCCAAGTCTGGTTGAGCCTGAAAGTCTCATACCTGAACCCTCACGTAGCTGGACAGATACTGAGCATGTGCTGCCTCCTCTCCTGAACGCTCCTTAGTTTCAGACATAACATCAGCACTTCTGTGATGGTGGGACTTCTGATCATGGTGGCCATCCCTTTTCCTGGCTTCTGTGGCAAACAAGATGTGGGTCAGCCTGTCCCCATAGTGCTCCAGTTCCTCCTGGCTGTGCTCCAGTTGTTTGCCAACATCACTGGGGACAAAGGAGGAGGGTGGCGGGGGGCTTCTGCTTTCCCTCTCCTTCTTGGCCTCTTCCATGTGTGGGTTATGCTTCATTAGAAGCAGCACTATAATAAGCAAGATCAGGCAGAGATACACAACCCAGACTTCTTCCATCTTGGTGGTGAGATATCAAGAAGCTAGTAGTGCCTGTTGATGTACTCAGAGGGAAGAAGACAGATAAGCCAGACACTGTGGGTGCTCAGCGCTTCCCAGCTGTCAGCATCCGCAGGAAGGACTGTTGCCAGCAATCAAAGCACCGTAGTAGTTGATTTTCTAAGTTTTCTAAAGCAGTGTGGCTTACAAACCTTCCTGCAGTTCTAAATAGGATAGCAGCACAAACAGCAAGCAGCAAAAAAAAGAGAAAGAAATTAAGCAAAGAAAATAAAACTTTGTCCTTGAAGTAAAATAACTTTAGCAGAAAAATACAAGATCATCTGTCACAGCTCCATATGATCTTAAAATATCAGAATCTCTTCTCTTTTTTTGCTTAAGGAACTGCAGGTTCAATGCCTATTCTCTTCAAATAACTTTCCTTCTGTTACAGTATTCAAACTGTTGTCTTGCTTGAAGTGGCAAGCTTTTCTTCTTTCTAATTCAAAGAAAAGAGAAGTTAGGATTGGGGTTTTCCTTCCCAAAGGAAGAGAACAGAGTATTTTATCCTTTAGGGGTCATTAGACGATGAGTTCACACTCTACCTTCAGCACTCTTATAACAAATTTAAGTAGCAAAAAGGAGTATTAGTCACCTGACTTAGGGATTCAGTAGGACCAATCTGTTGTTGGCTTCCTTCTGTCCTTGCTAGTCTTGGGAGAGGGAGTCCTCATAGAGGCAGCTTCTGGGACTCAGGAGGTAATTTCAGCTGAGCTTCTTGGGGATCCCTTGGAGATCCTTTGTAGCCTATTCCTCAGTGACTCTGGCCCCCCATTACTTAAAGCAGAAGATAGGCAGTCCAGAGATGAATAAATGTATTCCCACTGACCAAACCCAAGGGAAGGGGTTGAAAGGACTTACCAATTGGTGCCCAGCATCAAGGTTGACAGCTGAAATGTAAGCAGAGATGAGCAGCTACCCAGGCAGGGCTGCCACCACCTGCTCTTCACCGTGGCAGGGTCTGCCTAGAAGGGCATTGCCTTTCCTAACCTTTGCTGGGGGATCTGTTTACAGATGAGGATGCCAAGCCTAAGAGCAGAGATCACACCGAGATTTCTGCTGCCTCTATGTAGAAACATTCTTGGGCTCACCCCACCACAAAAACAACTCTAAAATTCTTCACTTCGTTCTCAAAATGAAGACCTCTCCCATGCATTGCTGCAGTGGATGGTCTGAGAAAAGTTACAGCTTCCCCATTCTTCCATCCCATCCACTTCAGAAGTTGAGTCGCAGTTTGAACTTTTTCAAGACAACGCAATTGAGCAAGATTTGCTCTAGGGGCAGTGTTGTACTTCACACCCCCTTTCTGCCTTAAAGTCATTCCTAAGGTCATAGAATCATAGAATCCACCAGGTTGATCGTCAAGTCCAACTGTTCCCCCAGCACTGCAAAGGCCATCACTAAACCATGTCACTGAGGGCCTCATCTACACAGTTTGTGAAGACTCTCAAGGACAGTGACTCTACCACTGCCCTGAGCACCCTTTGGGGAAGGAATTGTTCCTAATACCTCTTTTGACACAGTTTGAGGCCATCTCTTCTTGTTCTATCACTTGTTCCTTGGGAGAGGAGACCAGCCATCTCCTGGATCCATCCTCCTTTCAGGTAGTTGTAGAGAGCGACAAGGTCCCCCCTGTGCCTCCTCTTCTCCAGACTAAACCTCCCAGTTCCCTCAGCTGCCCCTCAGTTCCCCATCACACTTGTGCTCCAGACCCTTCACCAGCTCCACTGCCTTTCTCTGGACCCGCTCCAGCACCTCAATGACTCTCCTGTAGCGAGGGGCCCAGAACTGAACACAGGATTCGAGGCACAGCCTCACCAGTGCCCAGTACTAGGGGATAGTCACTGCCCTGGTTCTGCTGGCCACACTGTTGCCGGTACATGCCAGGATGGTGTTGGCCTTCTTGGCTGCCTGGGCATAAGCTGCTCATATTCAGCTCAGCCAATTAGCACTGCCAGGTCCTTTTCCATGGGCAGCTTTCCAGCCCCTCTTCCCCAAGCCTGGAGCACTGCATGGAGTTGTGTCCCAAGCGCAAGAAATGGCACTTTGCCTTGTTGAACCTGATCCCATTGCCCACAGTCCATCAATCCAGCCTGTCCAGATCCATCTGAAAAGCCTTCCTGTCCTGCAGCAGATCAGCACTCCCACTCAGCTTGGTGCTGTCGTAACCATGCTGGAAGTTCTTACAAGCAGTTTGCTGCCTACAAGCCTGGGCATGGCACTGCTACGTGGTCAGTCACCAAAGAGACATTGTACCACAAATCCAGTCACCCTTTTGGTGCTGATGCAAAATGTACAGCACAAAATGGAGGAAAAGATGCAGAAAAAGAGGCAAGCCAGAACTGAGCTCAATTTTCTACTGAACCTTCGCCACAGCTCCTTAATGCAAGAGCACTGGCACAGAGAACTCCAAGAAGATGAGAACACCTTTCTCCCTCACTGCTGTACACCATCAGTGCCTTCAGGCATGGACCATACCTCCAGCCACACATATTACAGTAACTCATAGAGCAAAGCCCTGGCCCAAACCTGACAGTGCTGTAATAAGAGACATCGCTGAAATCATAGCCAGCACTGAAGTCTGAAAGAAAGAAATGCTAGAAGGAGAGAACACTGGGGTTTTTAAAAATGCCATTAAGACTCCACTGTGGCTGATGTGAAGGGAAACAGACTAATGGAGCAGTGACAGCATTTCATAACTTCAAATAACAGTTCCTTTTCAAATAAATGATAATGCAACAGAGATGCTTCAAACATCGCAAAGCGTTAAGAGTGATGACTGCTGTAAGTTCACATGCAAAATATTAGCGTTGCCTCTTCAAGACACAATCATTAATGAAATAACTTGGGCACATCTGTCAAAAAAGGCAGGAGGCACCACCTCTGCTATGAAAACAGAAAGGCAAAATGCCTTGTCCAGGATCACACAGCTGTGAACTGACCCAGCAGGCTCTGGTCCTGCACACAGGCGCACTCAGGGCTATGAAGCATTGCCTTGGTGAACACTTGGCTTCCACGTCCTCTAGTAATGAAGCACTGTGAAAGGAATATGGTCGGGCTGGTCAGAAGTTTGTGAAGACCTCTGAAAAGCCACAGGAGCCATTCACGTGTTATAATGCTTTTTTCTCTGATCTCTTTGGAGACACACCGGCTGGATTAGGGTACATCAAATGTCCACCTCACCAGTTTCTTTATTCTAGTTGTGAAAGCCTAACAAATACTATAATCACAAGGCAGTTATCTAAGAATGCTTCCCAGAATACTCCTGCAGCCTTCCATAGCACAGGATGTTAAACATTTTATCAACACTAGCTGTGCAGTTTCCTGCTTGAAAGGATTTCCCAGCCAGCTGACTTGCAACAGATCCAACTAGAGCGAAAAAAAAAAAAAGAGGAATAAGATCAGCATGGCTAGTAAGAGAGGTTCATCTAACCTTGATTATATTTGCAATTTACTGTAAATACTCTTACGTATTCTGTATTTGGGGGGAATTCCTCAAATTTTTGCTCAACTGACCTCCATGGGAATTTATATGAATAATGACCTTCGGATTCTTCACGTAGAAATAATTATCCTGTACTAGATGTATCTAGTCAGCCTGTCTATTGCCACTACAGATTTCTCTGTGTGCTCAGCTATGCCAAGCCTGAAGAAAGGAGCCTGCTTTTACTCCATCCTAGGGACTGTACACTTCTATGAAGTGCAAACTTCATTCACAGACCTGAGAATGATTGACCTGAAACAAGGTAGGAACAAAATACCTGTTTTCCCAGACTTATGCTGCATAACCAGCTGGAAACAAAGCAACTGTAGATCCAAGGTCATGTACAAGATCCTTTTTAATCTTACTAAATGTCATGAAAACACAAAAAGTTTGATGACACAGCTTCTGTATGCGTAATATAAAGCCCTGGAAATAAAGAAAAATACAGTATAGTGTAGCTCCATACAGTCACTGTATAGTGTTGTTCCATACAGTCAAAGCCCCAGCAGTGCGCCTTGGCAAGCAAAAGAATTAATTTGCTCACCTACTGATTTCCAGAAGACTTAAGGTTCCTCTGCATATTTTTCCTCATCAGGTATGTTACCCACGTTCAGTTTTTCCTTATGCTAGACAAGCCTTCTTTAAAACAAACATAAAATATCACAGATGGAACCGACTGTATCAGAGCTTAGTAATATTTTTTTCTTTTTTGTAGCCAACATCAGGTTTTTTTGAAGCCTTTCCTAGCAAATGTTTTCTACCATCTCAGCTGCTCCCAGTACACCCTGGAACCTGCCTACACTCCCTTTTCTTGCCTCTCAGGCAGGATGACTGGACTATAAAAAGGAAGGAGAGCACTGCACCCAGGGACACCTGATATCATCTTTCCTTTTAAAGGGCTTCTATTCCTTGAGCTTTTTTAAGCTTAAAGAGGAAGATTTTCTGCATAAACGCAGGAGATGGGTTGCAGTATTGAAACACTGAAACTCCACTGTGTGGAGAGACACATTCAACTGTTCAGGTAGCAAAAATTTAATACAAATCCAGTGCAGAAGAGTCAGTGGGCTTTCTCAGTTCATTTCACCACCACCCAAGCTTTGGCATGCAGCTGATTCAGCCTCTGAGTCACTGGTGATTGTAACTGGGCTACTTATATAGCAAACTTGTTTTTTAAGAGCCAATTGTACATCCTTCCCAGGTGGCCAGTACC
This sequence comes from Psilopsiagon aymara, assembly GCA_024733675.1. Classification (NCBI taxonomy): domain Eukaryota; kingdom Metazoa; phylum Chordata; class Aves; order Psittaciformes; family Psittacidae; genus Psilopsiagon; species Psilopsiagon aymara. The sequence continues at coordinate 14,800 of JANRGW010034502.1, read as the reverse complement.
TGGCTTCAGCAACAAATCTATTCCTGTCTGGAAACAACTGTCCTTCCATCCCTAACCTAGATTAAAACAGCATTTGCAATTGTCTTTGAAGTCTATACCCATCAACTGAATAGGTGAACAAGCAAGGACAATTCTCACTCATTTTCCTCCAAGATCCTGAACTCCTACTCTAGGTGGCAGTGATAACACACACTGCCCAGGGCTTTCCGGATACCAGAGGCTGCACTGACTCACATGGAGTGGAAGCATCCAACTGTCCATTATAGTTGGATGCTTCTGTGCTTAATCTTCACAGAAGCTTAATCTTCTTCTGAAAGAGGAACCTTACTTTAGAATAGACTGAGGTTTTTGGGTAACATTTCCTACTGCACAGCATCTTTCCACCATTCTTAGGTTTATAGGATATACAGCACAGGTTTCAGCCACAGTTTCAGACTTTCCTACAAGAAATTAAAGCGAAACTCTTCTTGGGAAGGTGTGAATTTGAATGGGCTTGTGTTAAGTGTCCTGAGTGACTCTGAAAGGTATCCTGCTGAATCTTGGCTTTTTCTGCAAGCTTCTGAGCACTTCCGGATGAAGTGGCCTTTCTTCTTGCGGATGTTTCTCTTCACTTCCACAACTCTGGCAGATTTTACAGCTCAAGGAGGGGAGCAAAGAGCAATGAAAGATGTTTACTCATCTCGTATAGCAAGGTCCCACTCTGTAAAGCAATAGGAAAGGCAAAGCACTTTCATTTTCTCTTCCCCCATCATGCAAAGTTCTCCTACCTGCTTCCATGAGCTTCAGCTCTTTGCACAGTTCCTCCTCCATCTTCTTCCTGTAGTCTCCAAACATGGCTCTCATGAGCTGACGCTTCTTCACTAGTGGAGCCTTGTCACTGCGCAATGTCTTGATTGCACGGAGAGCCTCGTCGACTGAAGCACCCAAAGGAGAAACAAGGCACAGTTTAAGATCCCAGTGTCTCTCTGCTCCAACATGCCTGCCAGCCCTTCCCACAGAGATCTCTTATTCACTGGAATGCTTACCCTGCTTTGGAGTGGATTTCTGTGTCTTTAGGCCAAGTTCCAGCTGTTCCACACACCAGTCCACCTCCTTCCACAGCTGGTCCCCTGACTGCTATGCAACATGAAGCAGAGTGAGCATGACATCCAAAAATTAGAGCAGCAGGTGTTACATAGGAAAAAAGCATCTGCATAAAGTCAGGACTATTCCAAGTTTCATGCTCTGGTTATCACTTTGCAGACTTCATGACTTTTCCCTGTAGTGTTTTTCATTGGACAAACTTAAAGCACTTGACAAATGTTTAGCTGCAACTTATTGCATCTATTTGATGGATTTAATATTTGGCTGCCATTTAGATGCAACATCAGAATGCTATTTTCTGGAAAGCCTTCCAGGCCTTTCCTCTGAAAGAAGCTGTCAAGTCAACTTATAGGTGGGAGAAATAAGCATTAACAAAAAAAATAAAGCTACCCCAGACCTGCCTGTAATCAAAAAAGCAAACAATGGACAAAATTAGAAGCTGAGTCCTCCACAACTAGAAATGCATGAGAAGGAGGCTGAAGCCCATGAAGATGAAAGAAGCCAAGTCCCATTGAGCAAACCCAGCTGGCTAACTGAGCAGTGGCAGGGAGAAGGAAAGAGAGCAGCACTCTGAGGCTGAAGCAATCCTTAACTGTTATGTACATGTAAACAACAACATTCACACTGTCTCCTCTTCCTTCCTTTGAGCAGTGTCATTCCAGTGGACCGAAAGAGCTTTAAATCACCTTTCTATCTTTCCATCACCTCCCTACCTTCCCAGTACTCATCTGTGTTTATTGGTAGGGTTGTTGTTGAAGCAGCACTTTGGATGGAATGCCTGAAGAGGCAGGCAACCACTCAGTGCAATTTCTGTGTAGAAGGTTAATGTAAGCAAGTGTTTTGCAATTCTGTACTTCAGTATCACTCAGCTGGCACTGTCTGTTAATAATAACTATACCAGTGCTGGAAAGAAGAATGAAGTGAAGCTCTGGACCTTAGCAAAACACCAGAAAACCTCGGGGTGTGCCTCAATGGTGTGTTTACACTTAACTTACAACTTCAGTCTATTTTTGGCCATGCCTTACAACAACAATCTTCTGAGAAGTACCTTTAAGCTTTGCACCAGACCCTGCCATAGCTGCTGCTATACCAGGCAACAGCTCTGCACCTCAGATTTGCTATTTGTGTTATGTGGGCAATTCATCCTACCCAGTAACATGCCAATCAGCGTACAGTGCCTGGTTCAGCATGCACAGATACCAGCTTAGCTCTGACTGAGAAGAACTACCTCTATTTTTTTAAGAAACTGTGGCACCCAGTTTCCCAAGATTAGCCATCAGAAGTTTAAACATGAAATGTTTCAGCATAAGCCTGAAGCAGACAATGAAGGACCATTAACTTCTCAACTAATCAGGTTCTTCAGCTGTCTAGCAGAGAAAGAAAAGAGCTGCTGTAAGAAATAAGCAGCAACCCTGGTCTTTCAGGTTCTCTCTCAAGCCACTACACTGACTGTTAAATATGCAAAGAGATGAAGCTCTCTTTTGCTCAAGGGTTTATAAATTACAGGATCACATCAATATTTAAATACCTGAGAGGTCTCATCCTGGTGGGAAGTACCTGCATTTTGACATCTGCTAGATTCTGACTTTGCCTTCCTGTTGATCTCAGTTTCTTTTGTCTCCTTTTTACTGACAGATGTTTTCTGTTTCTTCTTCTTTTTCTTCTGGGCAGCTCCATCTGCTGATTTCTCTGCCACTGTCTCATCTCCAGGAGCAGTCTCTGACTGGGGGATCTTTAATGTGACATGACTTCTGTCCTCTTTGGGTGAACTACTTGTAGTTTGAGTCAATTCAGGCTTCTGCAAGGCTGCAAGCTGTGGCATACCTCCTGATTCAGAAGGCAGAGAATTACCCAGCACCTCAAGACCTGCTCTACAGTCTGTATGTTGGCTTGCTGGAACTAACTGACTCAGAGGACAGCCTTCATCTGGGATGGCAAAGTTGAAAGCAAACTTGGGTTCTTGTCCAGAGGCAGCAAAACTCAAGGCTCCATTCCAGTTCTCCTGCTTCGTGGCTCCAACATTGGTTTGTATCTGCTCAGCACCACTGACATCAGAGACTGTTTCCAAAGGTATGCCAGTTGCTTCTGGGTCGCTGTCAGAAAGTGTAAAATCAAATCGGAAGCTGTTGTCAGGCGACATGAGCCACTTTGGCTTTGCCTCGGAGATTTGGGCAGATTGCTCCCCATGCACCACACCATCTGAAGCCTGCCCACAGTTCTGCTGTATTTCCACATCACCAGGTTTCATGTCTAGGAAAGAAAGCATAATGTTTCCATCAACTTGCCATTTTCCTACTATGGGACGCCTTTGCTACTGCAGCTCTCTCTGTAAGACACTACCACAGACAGGCAATCCAGTCATAAGCTGCAACATAAGAAATCAACAGAAAAGAACCAAATGTCACCATCACCTGACAGTTCAAGCTCACCTGCTTTGTCCATGCACATCTGATCGTCAGCCGTCTTGAGGTGATAATCCTCAAACACATGATTCATCACTTCTTGCTTATTCACACAAGGGATGTCACGGGAGCACAGGACCTTGAGAATGCACTGGGTCTCCTCTGCTGCACTCAAGAAAAAGACCAAGAGAGACAAGAGACAGGTTACAGTGGGCCTTACACACCATACTGTGGGATGCTGATGACTAGGTCTCCTCTGAATGTGTCGTGTTCATACCACCTCTGAGTAAACCATGACTGGCATTCAATTAAAAGAAAACTCCAAGTGCTTCTAGAAGCTGAAATACCATGAAATGTTCTTAAAGGATGTGTGTTTGTGTGTGTAAATAAGTAGATTTTAACTGCTTATTATATACAGTAAGAATCTTAAACTGAAGAAGGTGTGCTACTAATGGCACAGAAGCTACACAAGGCTCAACAACCCTTCCCCCAAAGCCACTGACAAATACAAGAGCCTAACTTAGTGTCTCTTCTCTGGAAAACTGAGAAAAAACTGAGTATAGAGCAGACCCTAAAAAGGAGGACTCTTGCTTGACTCTCAGATGAACCACCCTGACCACAACAGTAATCCCAATTCTGTGAGTCAGAGCAAATTCTCTGAAAAGCATAGTTGTTCCCAAAACACCTTGTTTTGGGAATTCCAGATACGCACAGTCTTGTCTCACACATTTCAAGCCACAGAAAAGCTTGATGTACTTCAACTTGTATTTTGGAATGGACAACCCCATCTCCCCTGCTGCAGTGCAACTCTCTGGGACGCTCCAAATGAGGTGTATCTTGCAGACTCAACAGTGAGTCCCATGCTAGAGACAGAGTAATGACACGCAAGTGCAAGGCACTAAAGTGGGTGTCAGAGTCCTGAGCACACATTTCCCCCTACATTCAAGGGGTCTGGCTGGATGTATTCAAGGCCTGCTCACTATGAAGAGCCGCTACAAAGAAAGAGCTAGAAAAAGTTTCAGCCTCCCCCTCTGCTGCTAGACACTAGGTATCAAGCACAAGACACAGGTGTAACAAAATGGTCCAATGGTCAAGCCTGGTGTTTGGGCATGAATTCATCACTGCTATAACCTTGGGTGCCCCATCAAACACTCACCTTGGCACCTTAAAAAGGGTAGTCACACCACTCCTCTAAATGTCAACTAGCCATCAGCAGAAGAAGGACACATGTCTTCCTTCATACATTTACAAGTTGGACTGACTAGATGTAACTTCTTCTGAAAATGATTTAATAGGATTTTATTTTTTGTGTAATCTGTCTTTAGAACATGAACAACAAGGAACAAGCTTCACAGCAATAAACCTACTGGTGCTTAAGGGCCAGATGCACTGACACAGTATTTCACTGCAATTGGAAAACAAAAGCAGAACCAAACAATGAGCCATTAGAAGGGAGCATGAGAAAGAATACAGAAAACAGAGAGAATTAACCTCACAGGAATGAAATATAAGCTGCTTCCAGACAGATAAATCTTAAGTTCAATGCTTTATGTTGTTTTGTATTTAGAACAAATCCCATATTACACAAGACTAGGAAACAGTACAAAAAGGAGAACACCCAGGTCAGAGGTTGGAATATGGCTGTGGACTGTGAAGGAAGCAACATACCTTGTTTGGGGGTTGGGCTGAGGAGAAGATTAGCCTCCAGCTGGGAAATGCACCACTGCAGCTTCTCTTGGAAAGTGCCTTGGGGAGCCTGGGACATGGGAAGGCACAGTGTTTAAAAGAAGCACAAATCTCTCCTTTGCAAAACTGATTCCAAAACCGAGTTTTCAGAAGTCCTCTTCCCTCTTATAGATCAAACTAGTGAGTCATTAACCCATTTTCCGGCTTTATGCTTGAAGTGTGTCATGTCACAGCTCAATTTCTACTATAAATCAACACAGCACAGGGTGGGACAAATGCTCTACAATTATCCCTATTTAGAGAACACCAAATGAGCCCTCTTTGTCTCAAAAATTAGGGACAACAAACTCTTACTAGCAGTAAACCAGCCCCTCATGGCAAACCAGGGCTTTCTGCTTATTTTATTGGTTTTAGAGGTGTTTTGTGGCTGTTTCCACACTCTTCCCTTTTTAGAGGCCGCAGTGGAAGATTTCTCATTTTTCCTGAATCTTATTCTACGGCATAATTTCATTAAGTCTGCAAAACAAAAGCAGAGCTGTACAGAACCAAACCGCTAGCCATTAGATGGGAACATGGGAAAGAATAAAGGAAACGGAGAGCATGCAATATAAAATTCCCACCAGCACAGCTCTGGCAATACACAGAATTTATCTTTATGCTGAACACAAATCCTCCAGACCGTTGTATTTACACCCCTTCTGCCTCCTACTAAGCAAAGTGAGGGTTAGAAGCCCGCCTGCGAGCAAGGACAGTCCTTACGCCGCATGAGGAAATGAAGTAAACAACAATCCTGCCTTAGCGGGATATGGAGGTGACGAGGAACTGGGAAAGGCGGCACAAGTGCCAGGGAAAGCGCTCTGAAGAGCCCCCCGAAGCTGTGGGCAGAGCTGCGGGTGGAGCAGAGCCTGGGCCCCGGGGAGAACCATGGCAAGATGTGCCTGAGGCAGTGGGGACAAGCAAAGCCCTTACCTGCTCCATGCCGGAGCCTCCGAGCCACCTCCAGCCACCAACAGCATGTGGGCTCCCGGGATCCGGCTTCACCGTGGCAGGACCCAGCACCAGCGACTGGGGCCCGGGCCTGAGGCAGCGGCCGAGGGCCGTGGGTGAAGGCGCGAAAGGACCGGCGGCAGTGCACCGCCCAAAGGCTGCCCCTCGCCGTGATCCGCCCGCTCCGTCGTCCCCGCGCATACGTTCCGGAACCTCATTCGGGGGAAAGCGGCGCCCTCCCGGCCCCGGGCCCGGTCCCCGGCACGGACCCGCAGGTAGGGAAGAGGACAGGCCCCGTCGCGGGATGGGCCGGAGACAGGCCAGAGCTGCCGAGGCGCAGAGCGGCTGGGGGCCGGATGAGCAGAGCTCCACCCTCGGTAGTGCATCTGTACCCCCAGCTCGCCTCCTCTTAAGCCCCACGCGGAGCTGCTGGGCCGGGTAGGACGGGGCTTAGAGCAACCTGGTCTAGTGGAAGGTGTCCCTGCCCGTGGCAGGGGGTTGGAACTGGATGAGCTTTAAGGTCCCTTCCCACCCAAACCATTCCATGATTTGTTTCCACTGCCAGGACACCGCTGTCCGGCTGTGGCCTCCCCCCATGAACCAAATCCCACAGCCACTTCAGCAGCATCCCCACTCAGGTGCCCTGGGATAGCAGCACCCATCCCACCCTGATACACCACCATACAACACAGGGTACAGCATAAAACCAAAAGAGGGCAATAGACAGGTACAGGTGTTGTCTAATTCCATTTCTATTTTAGATTTGCTTTCAATTGCTTAATTTTGTAAATAAGAATTAAAAAAAAAAGACACCTTGTTTCATATGCATTTTTTCCCCTTGGATTTTTTTCCAACAGCAGCCCAAAATGCCCTTATGGGGATATGTAATGCTGCAGCAGGTCATGTTTCCTAGCACAATATTTGATGTCTCTTTCAAACGTTTCACATGGTAGAGGTTACAATTTCTGCTGACATTGGCAGTTGATGTTAGAAATTCTCCAAGGCTGCCAGTTATTCCAGCAGGGCTCTAGGTGTGAGGAAAGCACTTCCAAATGTTGCTGTTAAAGGTTACAAAAATGTACTGGAAAAGTCTGCACAGTTCTGCCCATCCTGACCGGGCTTCTGCCTTGCCTTACAGCCTCCAGCCTTGCTAAGACTTAGCCCTTGTCTAAGCCCTCCCCTCATATAAACCCCATCTAATTGGTCTGAGACTTGTCCAGAGGTTGTCCAAGAATTATCACAAGGCTCCTCTGACTACGGTAGGTTTGAAATCAACAACAGTCTTCACATAGAAGTAGCCAATTGTCAGGAAGAGCTGACAACCAGACACTGGAGAAGATAATAATGAAAATGAGAATAATGAGCTATCACAAGCTGCCTTGAAATGCCAGAATTCCAGTGTAGTTCTCCTTCCCTCAGTCCCTGAGTTGGACTGAGAGCTTGTGTGCCTGTCAGCATCAATCTGGATGCATCCCCTAAAGCAAAACTTCCTGCCTGTGACCTGAGGATTCACGACCCCATCAGGGTCTGAGCACAGAGCCTGCAGAACCCATCTATTCAGAACAAGGGGTTAAGAGGAACATTGCCTTCTGTGGCAGGATGCTGTCCATGTCTCCAGCCAAAATCATGTGCTGTGAACTCAATGCCCATGTAGGGGAAAGGCACAAAGGCCCAGCAATGATTCACTTTTCCTGGGTTTGACCTCTGCCCTGAGGATTCAGCCCACATGGATCCACAGCCCCCAACAGCACCAAGTCGGCAAGCTACAACAGCCTTGCTCTGAGGATACACGGCAGAGGGACTGCCGGGGGAACAGAATGTGATCGTCAATTTCTGCTGACACAACAGGAACCGTTTAACATGAAGAGCTGAGAGCTGATGGAAGCTGATGTCTAACCAGCCATGGCTGCCCAGAAGCAAGGCAAAGAGCAGGCAGGGGAATGGAAATGGCTTGAGCCTGCCTCAGGCACAGGGCAGGTTAGTGTGTGCCCTATAAAACAGTGAAAAGGCTGGGACAGCTTCACACTGTGAGATGGCAACAGGAGCACCTCTGTCTGGGGATACCATGCAGGACAGCTGTGCAGGCCTTCAGGTCACTCCAGGGCCTGGCAGAACCCCCAGCACAGATCTCTCCCCACACCACCAACCAAGCATCAACACATCTGGTGCAGGCACGGCTGTAACTGGAAGCAGCAGTTGCACTGGAAAATACAGCTCTTTGGTATGAGGCTCCTTTAAGGGAATTGCAGGAAGGAATTAAAAAAACAAAAGAAGAAAAGAGAGAGGTGGGGTGGTTGCCCGAGCTGCTACCACAGTGCCAGGGAGCCTGGAGGGCACTGGGACAGCCCAGCGTCACATGCCCAGTGCATCCTGTCTCCAGACTTCCTCGCCTGCGATGTACGTGGCTTGCACATACAGATCGTCATTCAGCATCAGGAAATCTGCATCGGGTGAGAGAGAAAGCAAGCAGCTGAAGCTGGCTGGGAAGAGCTGGGGTCAGCAGGGAAGAGCTTCCCCCCACCCCATAAACAGCAGCAGGACAGCGACATGGTGCCATCCTTGCTATGGCAGCTCTGCTCCATATTCGCTGAGAAGTGGGGTCTCACCAAAGGGCTCAAAAAACAACACCGCACCCAAGGGAAACACCACTGGAGCAAAAGCCCACAGCAAATCCCAGGTAGAGCAAGTCCCCCTGCAGCTCCCACTGAAACAGGGGATGAAGATGTGTTCGCAGCAGCCCCAGCAGCCAGGAGCCCTCACACTGTTGTCCCTGTACCAATACCTGCTGTCCCCACACCAGTACCTGCATCGGAGTCAAAATTTAGTGTCCCTTTTTTGCGTTCAATCCCCAGCAGCTGGGCAGGATGCAGAGACGCTGCCTCCAACGCGATCTCTACTGAGCACCCTTGGATAGAGAAGTGGGAGACATTAGGGCAGCAAACAGCCCTGTTGCCAGAGCAGCCTGAACCACCACAGCTAAGGCAACTGCCAGCCTGGCAGGGACCTGACCTGGAACACCCTCGCCACAGCAGATGGGAGCTGGGGAGGGGAAACATCCCTAGGGGAGACAGAAGGAAGAGGAGAATTGAACATCTAGGAAATGGGAAGGGGAGAAAAGCGCAGGAGGGTTCACCTCTCATCAATGCTACGGGTTAAAATGAACCCTCACCAAAAAAAGGTGCTCATCCGAGGCCAGTGCTGCTGATCCCAGCCCTTCTCATCATGTCTCAGGTGAGAGGGAACATTGCCTGGTGGAGTGGACACAGCTGGCAAGACAGAGACCTCTTCCCATGTCAAGGTAGGGAGCAGCAGCTTGTGGACAACACTTACCTGTGGCTTCCTGAAAGTGCCGCACACACGTGTCCATGGTCGCCACGCTGCCACTCAGGGTCTTTGTGCCTGGGAGAGGAACAGGATAGTGCTGAGCGGGTCTCACAATGCATAGCAAGGAGAAGTGGAGTGGTTGGAAAGTATAACATAATCAGAAGGGGTAGAAATCCTGGACTGCACAGGAAACAAGTTGAAGGACCTTCAGCCATTGCTGCCAAGTGACAGAAGGTGGCAAGAGAGGACCCATTCTGGCAGTGCAGGGAGAGGTACTGGGATGTCCCCCCACAGCTCCACTGTGAGAACAGCTGGACCAGGTGAAACTAGCATACAACACAGGCATCTGCTCCCAGAACAGGGTAAAGACACTGAGAATGATCCTTCCTGAAATATCTTCCCAGCTTCCAACCGCTTGCAGCTTAGGGAACTTAGTTAGCAAAAGTGGTTGTGTTACAGCAAAGAAAAGGGCCAATAAGTATGTGTAGGATTTCTCTGTCCTTTCTGATCCCACTGGAACCTCTGGCATCCATGACACTGTATTCAAAGGTGTTGCATACAGCTATGAACTGCGAGATTCCTCTTCACCCCATGAAGATGAGGTACCTCCCCTCTTTATGAGATGTCTCATTCTCTCCAGGGCCAAGTCCCTGCAGAGCCATTAGGCACCAAAACCCAAGAGAGGTTTCGAGCAACACAAGTGCTGTCCTGCTTCGAAAGGCACTGCAAGGTGTGCTGAGCTCTCCAGGAACAGGCATGACTGCCAGCACTGTCCCCAGCTCTTTAGCAAGAAGCACATACCTGCAATGTAGGTGTTCAGCCCATCGATCTCCACCACCTGCTGCCCCAGTGTATGCCGACCTGGTGCCAGCCCCATGCCAGCAATTGCATCTGTGACCAGCACCAGGCCTGAGGGACACAAGAAAAGGGGCTGCCTTAGCTTTGCAGCTCATCTTGCTGAGCTCTGAACACTGCACCTCACCAGCCCTCCCAGAGAAGGGCCAAGGCGCCTCTAGCCACATGCAACCAAAGCAAAAGGGCTGGTGGACCAGCCCCTGTGGCAGTGGTCCTCAGGCAGCAAGGGCAGTGCAGCACATAAGTTGTGTGTTTTGTGGGCATTGGCTGGTGTCACTGTGTGGGCCCATCATGGCTCACCTTTGGGGTGGGCTCGATGGGCGATTCGCAGGGCAGCAGGGTTGGTGTGGATGCCGTCAGAGATCATGCCATAGAACACCCTCCGCCCAGTGGGAATCTTGTCACTTGTCAGCAGCCCCACGATCCCAGGGTCACGATGGTGGAACTGCCCGAGGGGAGAGAGGACAAGCTGTGGAGCACCACCAGGACTCATGGGCTGAGACCCTTCCTGGCAGGGGACGCAGCTGCCATCTCTACTAAACAGTGCCTGGCAGCCAAACACTCTGTCCTTTACGAGGCAAATCTGAACACTTCCTCCAATCTCAAGTCTTTCAGATCAGGCCGTAGAAACGTGAAGCCAGAGGTTCAGTGCTGAAACCTCATTGCAAGACCCTGTACAAAACAAGCTGGGGAAAATATGCATCCATGGGAAGCAGGAGAGAAAGCACCAGAAGCACTACCAGTGCTGGGCAAGTGCCTCCAGCTACTCACCGGCAACATGGCATTGAAGAGGTGAGTGATGAAGGTAGCACCGTGCTGAACAGCATCCTCAGCCTGGGACAGATTAGCCACTGAGTGACCTAGAAACAAAGACCAACATCTGATTTCTCTACCCACCTCCATTTATGTCCTTGCAGGAGTGAAGATGCTTCATCACCAGGACTCAACTCTGATGCCTCACTGAGATGCCAGCCTCAGCACAGAGGTATCTAATGTGTCAGGGCGAAATTCATCCTGAATAACTGCCCCACTTTTTTTTTTTTTTCTTTTAAAGGGATTTCTTCAATGATCTCAGGCAACGAAGAGTTTGTGAAACAGAGGACAAGCAATGTGCAGCCAGTTTTAAGTCAGTGGCCAGCAAGATATTGAAGGGAGAGGTCTCCTACAGTGCTTCTGGTTGAAAAACAGAGTTATCAAAACTCAGCAGTAACCTTTGGAAATTTATTTCACCTGTCAAATAAGGCCTAAAGCAGTGGAATTTCAAAGTTTCAACCTTTCCATGTCACCAATCCTCAATTACATCTTTGTTCAAGTAAGACCGCTATTCTTTCCTGTGTATGACCAGCACCAAATGCTACCTTGTGTTCAACAGCAGGGGCTCCTCAATCAATCAATACAAATTTCAGCCCTTATTGTACAAAGGGCCACAGATTCACTGCACCATACTGTGTCACACCATTTGTGACAGGTCTGTCACCTCCATAAAGGCTAGGGAAAAGAAAATCCCACTCTATCAAGTCACACTGAGACACCATTAGAGATGCCACAGCCCCAAGAGAGGGGCAGGAAGACAGAGGCCCCCTAAGCCTCCTCTGCCCCAGCCCTTACCCAGTGAGACACAGATGCCCCTCTTGGTGAGCTCCCGGATCACCTCACTGCTCCTCTTCATCTCTGGGGCGAGGGTGACAATCCGGACACAGTCCAGGGACCCGTAGGTGGCCAGCAGGTCCTGGAAGGCACCTGCCTCAAAGGTGCGGAGGCAGTGCTCTGGGTGTGCCCCTTTCTTCTCTTTGCTGATGAACGGTCCTTCCAGATGGGCCCCTGCCCAAATAGGAACACAAAACCATGACCCTTCCTCTCCCTGCCAAGGACCAGGAAACCTGCTGTGTCTACCCTACTTCTGTCAAGCTCCTGCCATTCTCCTGCAGCAAAACACACAGCTCAGCTTACTCTGAGCTCAGTACAGAGAAAGATGTAGGGCTGGTAGCCAGCCAAGCTCAGTCACCCCACTGCCACTAACCCATAGGGACAAAAGGGCTGAAGCAGGGCATGTTCAATGACAGACCATGCACAGGCCAGGCACAAGTTGAGGGAAAAAGTGGATCACGAATCACAGACTGGTTTGGAAGGGACCTTAAAGCTCATCGAGTTCCAACCCCCTGCCATGAGCAAGAACACCTTCCACTAGACCATCCAACCTGGCCTTGAACACTGCCAGGGATGGGGCAGCCACAGCTTCTCTGGGCACCCTGTGCCAGCGCCTCAG
>JANRGW010034500.1:0-27827 GCA_024733675.1 Psilopsiagon aymara | reverse complement strand
GCCTGGCTCCAGAGCAGAGCTGCTCCAGCCCTCGCAGCATCTCCATGGCCTCCTCTGGACTCGCTCCAACAGCTCCATGTCCCTCTTGTGCTGTTGTCCCAGAGCTGGATCAGGACTGAGAGAGAATTCTCGACCTGCTGCTCACACTCTGGGGATGCAGCCCAGCACACAGGGGGGTTCTGGGCTTAAGTGCTCAATGAAGCAGGGTCACAGGAACTTCTCAGCAACCAAGACCCCCAAGTCCTGAAATCCCCTGGAGGCCAAAGTCTCTCTGTTTCAATCCCAAATGTTTCCTGTTACCATTCCTGCACAGCAAAACACAGCTGGGTTTAGGCCATGCTTGAGGACCTAAACTCTTTGAGTTTAGGAGTTCCCCAGTGAGGTCCAGAGCTGCTGCTCCCATCCACCCACCCTGAGGGAGTTCTCATCTGCTTCATCCCCCAGAGATGAATGGTGTTGAGCCAAGGCTCTGCCGAGGCTGCTTCTGCACACAGGAGCTCTTCTGTGAGCACTGATAAGTGGAAGGCTGTGCCACGAGGATAAGAAGGAAGAAGCAGTAGCTCAGGTAAGTGTGGGGCCTGTGTATCAGCCAGCATTACTAATAAATGTGCAGCCAGACAGGCATCCTGCAATAGTGAGCTGCTATTCCTGTGCTCCAGCTGCTTCCTGTGATCCTGGCTGTGTCAGCTGACAGGGAAAAAAGCTGCTATGGAAGAAATGGTGTGTTGCTGGGGGAGGCCCAGGGCTCTGTGTGTCACTACTCCCCTCTGTGCCCCAACAGCTCAGATCCAGAGTGATTCGGTGAGGATGGAGCAGGGAACAAATCTGGGTTTGGCTTCAGACGTTTGGCTCGATGGAAATCTCTGCCCTGACCTTAGTTAGGGGCCTGGAATCTAACCACAGCCGCCCTGTTGCAGGGAGGTGTCCTCCCTTCCCCAGCACACACCAGGGATATCCATCCACTTTCTGACTCTGGGAACAAGAGGTGGTTGGGCTGGAGAGTCCAGTGGGGGGCAGGCTTGTGGGGGCACCACAGGGTCTGTGCTCATGCCTGGCTGTCCTCAGCTTCCATGAGGGACTGAAGGTGACAGTGTTTCCCCTCCCTCAAACACAGAAGAGTCACAAAGCTGAGTTTATTCCCACTGTAAAACCCCATGGTTTTGTAAAACCCTCAAAATGGTGCTGGGAAACACAGTGCTGTGCAGTCACTACTGCTTTCATTTGAGCTTCGTACCATGGCATTCCTTACCCCTGGCTGTCTGAACCATGCCAGCATATTTCAAAGCCTGACAGTAAATAAAATACATAAAATCAGCTTCTTTTCATCTCTTCCACGTCTGCTGCCCCTTTAATTTCTGTACTGCACTTACAGGATATGGCAGAAAGAGGAACTGATTATTTTCATATGTCTCCCTGCAGATTTCCACTGAGTGTCCTTTACCTCTTCCCCTTTTCTGAGCAATAACCTTGTGTGATCTTTGTCATCTGCAAATGCTCTTGCCCTTTTCATCCGCATCCTCTGAATTTTGCTGTCCTGGCTATGTCTTCTTCAAACCCCAGTGGTTAATGCAGTCAGTTGCATCTCTCTGCCTGCAGCAAAGAGCCCAAGCTCAAGATCTCCCTGCAGCCCTGCAGTAAGCAATGCCTGCTGAGCCTGCGATGGGTGGCCTAAAAAGTACTAAGAAGCAGATGACTGGGCTTTGGGACACCTGGGGTCATGGTCCAGATCCAGATCTGCTGCTTTGGTGGTATTGAGGTGAGCAGGTCTGTGGTACAGTTGTCGTTTCTCCTACTAAGTGTCATCTTTATTGGGTACTTCACCATCGAGGGCAGCACATCTGCCACCTGTGGCAGCTCAGCTGGACACTGCCTTTGGCTCTGGCTTGGGGTGTTTGTAGCACAAATATGAAGGGATGGTTAGAACCAACCCGCTCCCTACTCTGCTCTAAACTTGCACTGGAGCCTTTGGAGGCACCTGGGTTTCCTTATGGTCTCTGCTAAAATACCTAAGCAGCCTGATTGAGACCATCTTTGATCAGGGGTGACAAAACTTCCTCAGTGGCAGTGTTTGATGCCATGCCTAGCACAGCTGAGGACGAGGATGGGCAGAGGAAATCTCAGCCCCCCTCAGGAGATGAACTGTGCACAGAGGAGGTTGTGATTTTTCCAAGAGGAACGCAATCTCTTCCCTCCACCGCTAGAGCCTCTCTTGCATCGCTGTGGTCCTGCTCATTCCCGATGCAGTGCCCATTCCCTAGGAAGCGCCCATGTTATTGGAAAACCAGTAAGGGCAGCCCAGATAAACAAATGAGTGTTTCATCCCCATCGGGAGGACTCGCCATCCTCTCGCTAGTGGCACGATGTTCCACATCAGGTGTTGTAGGAGAACTGCCTGGAAGAAAGATGTGAAACCTGGCAAACAGCAAAATGACTCTTAAAACAAAAGGCCTTGTGCCCTGCCAGCAGCAGCTATGACACCAGACAGGGATCTACAGGCAGCTCCAATCCCCCCACAAGCCAAGCAGTGAAATAACAGCCTGAGAGGGAAATAAGCAAAGGAAACCATCTTCCTTCTCCCTTTTTGTTTGTCTTTGCTAAAACAAAGTGTAGTGCGAGTGCTGCTTAATTTGGCTCACCCACAGCATTTTGGTTTGGATGCTTACAGGCAGAAAGGACACGGCTAGGAAAGCTGCTGGGCTGGGAGAGGAGGCTGCAGGAATTCACCATGAGTGAATGGAGGCACCTATGGACCCCGAGCCAGGCAGGGTGACATTGGGATGCTGCCAGCACCCACACCCAGAAACACATCTGTGGGAAACTGGTCACCCCGGCATATGCACACACAGGTTGTTAGGGACAATCTAGTTCTGCTCTGGCAAACGTCTTCCCCAGTCAAGCCCATCCTTTCCAGTGTGCATTAGCAGAGGTGAGTGTATGCAGGAGGAGGGTGGAAGGCCAGGCTGTGCCACAATCCAGGAGCCCCACAGGAGAGGAACTTCAGGGGCTGCCACCGAGCTGCCACTGCCACTGGCACCAGCTCAGTCTCAGCTCTAGGAGTTGAGGAGTCCACAGGCATGAGAAACACAGAGGGGAGTCCAGCATGGCACAGCATTGCACAATACAGCATGGCACGGCATGGTATGGTATGGCACAGCATAGCATGGCACAACAGCTGGCCAAAGGCAGCATGCTGGAGGTGATGCTCCATGTGAGTACAGGTACAGAGCAGCAGTTCAGGAATGCCCGGAAAGTGCCAGGGATTGGATTGAATCACCTCATCAGTGGTGTGGCAAGAGTGGGGCCAGAAGGGAGCAGAGGCAGGATGCTCCTGTCTGGACACAGCTCAGAGTGGGACAACAGTGCAGGGCAGCAGCAGCGTGTCCCAACAGGCCAGGTTTGATTCCCTCAGTGCCAGCTCTGCAGGTCCAGAGAGAGATGCAGTACAGAGCAGGAGCAGGTCTGTGGAGCAGGACAGAGCCATGGCACCAGCCCAGCCTGGTGATAGACAGATTTTGGGCAGCCTGGCACATGGCTCTGGAGCAGCTCCTGTCCAGGCAGCAGAAAGCCTCTGACCCTGCCTTTGGTAGAAACCAACCCATGTTTTCTCCCCAAAACTGAACGTGGCATTGAGCAATAACCCCATATCTGGCTTGTCTTCTTTGGTGCTCTGGGGCTAGCTGTTCTTGGCATCCATCAGAAGTTCTATCCCCAAAAAGAGGGGGCCATGCACCAGAACCCAGCACCCAGGGTTTCACCTCACCCTGTCCCCAGTGTGCGTCTCACCTGCAGGGCCCACAGTCCCCTGAGCCACTGCCAGTCACCAGGGTAATGTCCCAGGCTCATCCTGGGCTGGCTCCAGAGTCTTTGCACAGGACAGATGGTGTCTGCATTGCTGCAGGGAAGGTGACAAATTTCACCTGCTCCCAACAAGGGTCTGACAGGAAAATCCTCAGGTTTGGAGGCTTCAGTGCTGGATCAACCTGTGCTTTGGGTTTATGCTGCCCTGGGAGCACATATTGGGAGCACAGTCCTATACATGCTCCCAGCCACAAAGCATCCAGCTCTGCAAAGCTTGATCCTGCCTTGTTGCACTCCATGAGCTTCGCATGCTGCCACCTCTCCAGCCTATCCAGGTCCCTCTGGATCCTATCCCTTCCCTCCAGTGTATCAACCGTGCCACAAAAGAGATGCAGCACAACTACAGGCTTAGTACTGGGAAGACCATGTCAGCTCCTTCCAGCAACACAAACCAGGTTATTGAGGGACAGCCAAAAATCTGTGCTGGTCCTGCAGGTCCATCCAACGCTTTGCCCCATGAGGGGCAACACAGGCACCCCACACTGCACACACCCAATGTCCCTCGAATTCCTGCCATGTTGATGCATCCATTGGGCAATAAAACCAATCCGCTGTGCTGTATTGGAGACAATCACCCAGCCAAGCAAAAGAAGCAGCACAGTGAGACTTCCAAGAGTAACTATGGTAACCAGGGAAAATAAATGCTATTTTCAAACCCTGGGCAGAACCTCCTTGTGGGAAGCCCTGGCTGATCCCCGCTGCTGGCTGAGTGCTGAGCTCCAGGCACAGATGCCCCATGGAGGGAAGGATGGAGGAGATCAGCCAACATGCAGCACGTGGTCCTGGACAGGGCATGTCAGGGGAAGCGTTTTTCTGCACTGTCTCCAGGAATTGAAGAAACTGTAGAAACCAGAATGATGTCCCAGCTGCATCCCCCCACGAGCATGGCTTGGAAAAGGGGAAGATCAGAGGATTTATACAGGCTGGGATAGGAAGATGAGAAGACAATGGGATTAGATTAGGTTAGATGAGAATAGAGTGGAAAAGAATGGGTCAGGATAGAATAGACTAGACTAGAATATAATGGAATAGACTAGAATAGAACTGAACAGAACAAAATGGAATGGAACAGAAAGCTCCTAATTTGCCTCATCAAGAAGTCTAGTGCCAAGCAGTGTCCCAGATGAGGAGTTAACAGCTCAGGGTGGACACCAGCTCACTGAGACCCAAGTAGAAGAACAGAAACCTTGCTTGCAAACCACTGGAGATCCTGACCTCCTGGAGGTGGCGTCATCCGGGACGTGGGAAACAGGGAGGAGCCAGGAAGCAGCACCCGCAGCCCCCTGGCTCCGGCCATGTGATGTTGGTGAGACAACCTAAAGTCACCCTTGGGCTGCACTGGGTGCTGTGGCACACAGTGCCATCAAGCATACACATGGAGCAGGGTTAGTTCAGCCCAAAATGAAAGGCAGAGCTGGAGATGACAAACCTACAGTGACTGGCGGCAGCCTGGGAAGCACCTGCCTGGTGCACTGAGGGCAGTGAGGAGGTGAGCGCAAGTTGCTGTGGGAACAGTAACTTGGGTTCTTCTGCATCTGGGTTTCTGGTTCTTTGCCTGTGATGCTGCCTTTACCTCCCAGTTTAGCACTGGATTTTTTTTCCAAGGAAAAATGTTTCATTCCTTCCCTGAAGAAGAAAGCAGTCCTTCACCCAGCCAGCAGAAGCAGCTCTGCCAGGAGAGCCCAGTGTTACCCTGCTGGGGGGTGGCAGTGAGGCCATCTTGGGGGTTTGGATGGGGAGTAGCACCCATGGGGACAGAGCGACCTGGCTTTGGGGAGCAGGATGAGAGAGATCCCAGCAGAGGTGCCCATCACACCAGTGGCTGCACAGGCCAGGAGACCAGCTGTGGGAGCTGCTACTGATGAGAATACTGGGGGTTTAAACAGTGGGAGTGCAAAAGGGATTTAATAGCATGAAAACGATCAGACGCCATGAAAATTATGAGGGCTCTGGAACCAGGCTGAGAGAGCTGGGCTTGTTCAGCCTTGAGAAGAGAAGGCTCCATGAGGGGAGACCTCAGAGCAGCTTCCAGTGCCTGAAGGGGCTGCAAGAAACCTGGAGAGGGGCTTTGTGCAAGGGCCTGTAGGGACAGGACAAGGGGGAATGGCTTTAACCTGACAGAGGGGAGACTGAGATGAGCTCTTAGGCAGAAGTTCTTCCCTGTGAGGGTGCTGAGGCGCTGACACAGGGTGCCCAGAGAAGCTGTGGCTGCCCCATCCCTGGCAGTGTTCAAGGCCAGGTTGGATGGGGCTTGGAGCAACCTAGTCTGGTGGAAGGTGTCCCTACCCATGGCAGGGGGTTGGAACTTGTCTTGAGCTTTAAGGTCCCTTCCAACCCAACCACTCCATGATTCCATGATTCTATGAAATTACTCTTGTGGAACCCCTCAGCTCACCTGGCAGCTGGACACCACAGGGATCCAGACATGATGACACATGCTGTCACCAACATCCAAATGGTCCTTCCCCTCTTGTCCATCTGGGCTTCATGCATCCTCATGTTCACTCACTCCCCCGTTTCCTGGGACAACCAGCACGGCTCATCAGGCTCCACAGGAGGATGCTCAGCACATAGTCCCTCTGTCAGTCACTGTCATAGAATCACAGAATCCCAGACTGGTTTGGGCTGGAAGGGACCTTGAAGGTCATCTTGTTCCAACCCCCTGCCATGGGCAGTGACACCTTCCACTAAACCAGGTTGTTCCAAGTGGTCACTCCCGAGTGGTGGCAAGACCCTCAGGATTTTGGCTTGCAGCAGAAGGCTGGGGCAGACTCCTGGCATCCCAGCTCCAAAGGGTGAAAGAGGGAATCTGGGCCCTGGGGGGTCCCTGTTGCAGACATAGCGTCTCCGGACCACCACCGCAGCCACAACTCGTGAGCCCATGGCTACAGAAGGCTCTTTGTTTGCTGGGGATGGCTGCCCAGCAGGACAGGGAGTTGACCTGTTCCACAGCTGCCCTTACAGCTTTGAAGCCCTCACCCAGCAGCATGTCAGCACCCTCCACACAGTGGCTTCATGGACAAATCCTATGGGAGCAAATGACTGGGACCATCCCTGCTGGCAGCCAGGATGCCCCTGTCACCCTCTGCCTGGGGTCCATGCAGGGACTCCTCACCACAGCCAGGCTGGGCACAGTGTTTGGGCAGATGCTGTTGGTGAGGGCTGGCAGTGACGCAGCTGGGCAAAGCCTCAGCAGGCAGTGGCCTCACAGACCTCAGTGTGATGGGTGGGATGAGGCACTGCTGGGCCCTGCACCCTCACAAGCTCAAATATGGACAACTGACAATTTCACCAGCACTGAGGGATGGGAAATTCTCCCAACTAGCAATTGCTCCAGACCCCTGGGGCAGGGATGGTCCTCACCCTGGTGAAAGGCTTCCTGACATTGGCTGGCTGCTGGAATCACTTATCAGTGGTAACAGCCACCTCTATAGCAGTGATGACAGTCGCACGCTGACAAACTATCCTCCCCAGGGTGCAACACTGCAGGAAAAGCAGCATAGTGGTGATGGAGATCGTAGTGGTGGCAATGATGGTGGCAGTCATGATGATGATGATGTTGGTGGCAGTGGTGATGGTAGCAGTGGCAGTGCTGGTGGCAGTGATGCTGGTGCTGGTGATGCTGGTGGCAGTGGTGATGGCAGTGATGATGGTGACAGTTTAGCGGTGGTGTGCTCCACACGTAGGGCCCACAGCCAGGGCCCACCTCTGCCAGTGCTCAGGACAGGGCCCTCCTCTGAGGCTTTGACCCCCACAGCTTTCTCCTCTTCCCCCCTCCTTCCCACTGTGTGCTCACAGCCAGTCCCTGTGGCAGGCCATGTGCTGAATGAGGACCTGGACAGAACCTGCCTCAAGCCCATCTCCTCCATGGAGCCACTGTGTCCTGGCGCTGGTGCCCAGTGTCACCACTGCTGCCTGCAAAGCACTGGGGCTTCCTGTGCTCCTCTGGCAGGCAGGGGATCTGCAAGCAGGATTTAAACCCTGTTCTATGCTTCCCTGCGAGCCTGGACAGGGCTGAGGTGTCCAGAACAGTGGCAACAGTAGGAGGAGGAGGGTGGGAGATCTGATATTTCAGTTAATAAAGATGTCAGAAGACGGGCAGGATTTGTGGCAGCAGCCAAAGCAGGCGCTGATAACTGCCCATGAGCACCCCAAATCCAGAATTAATATGGGTTTGTTCCTAGAGTACCCTGGGTAACTGAAATGTCATCAGTCATCCTTCTAGGATTGGGCTGTAGTAGGATCTCTGAGATTTTTCAGGCTGGGGTGGGCTCAGAGGGGGGTTGCCTGCATCCTGCCTGCAGCGGGGGGTGGGTGGCAGTGCCCATGGTGGGGTGACTCAGTTGTTCAGACCCAGCCTACCCCTCCCCCTCGGGCCCTGGTGAAAATGGGCCAGAAGCACTGGCTGACACCTCGGGGTGCGGGAGGCACACTAGGGTGAGGAATGGGGAAACGGAGAGCATCGGGAGCAGGCTCAGAAAGGAGATGGAGTGCAGAGGAGACAGCCCCCAGAAGGGACCCCACGGAAGCCGGGCCCACGGCATCAGCACAGCACAGGGGACGGGATACGTGGGGCACAACATGGACAGGACACAGGGGATGTGGCACCTGGGCACAGGACACGGCAATGGGACACAGCTCGTGGGCAGGAGAACACACAGTGGGGGACATGTCAGCAGGGGCGGGGAACACGGCCCGGGCTCCGCTAGGGAAGGGCGGCTGGCGGGACTGAACCACCCGAGCGGAGAGCAGGGGAGAGAGCGCGCAGAGGAGCAGAGCGGAGGGGGCCGGCGCAGCCAAGCGCACCTGTCGCGACATGGGGCGCTGAGGGAGGAGAGAGTGCCACTCGTTCCCGGGGCCAAGGCCCGCCGCGGGAGCAGGGATTCGGGCTCATGCCACCGCAGAGTGACCGCAGACGGCGCAGGACCGACCCGCGACCGGCGGCCTCCGGCTCACGACACCGCAGTCAGCGGAAGCGGAGCAAACCCGGCTCGGAAGAACCCGCTGCCGCGGGGGCGGTACCGCCATATGGACACGCCCCTTATGCTAATGAGCGCTGAATCACGCTCCGCGGGCTGCGGCCCCTTGGCGGGACTGAACCACTCGGGCACAGAGGAAGGGAGAGCGACTGCAGAGGAGCAGAGCGGGAGGGAGCCAGAGCGGCAAAGCGCCCCTGCCGCGACACGGGGCTCTGAGGGAGGAGAGGGTCCCACTCGTTCACGGGGCTGAGGCCCGCCGCGGGATTTGGGCGCGGCGGGAGGGAAAAGGAGATGGTGGAAAAGTCCCCCTCAGCCGCTCTCGCGTGGTGGCAGCCGAGGGCTGAACAGGCGGGGGCGGTGGGCGAGGGTCACGTGACGGGCGGGCCGCCGCCATTTTGTCCTGCGGAGGCAGTACTTAGGCTGCAGCGCTTGCGCCACCGCCGCTGTATCGGCACCGAGCTCCGGCCGCCGTGCGCCCCGGTTCGTCCTTCCTTCCCTGCCGCGCTCTCTTCGCCTCCGCCATTTCGTGGCCGAGCGCTACCTGCGGAGGACCGGCGCCGCGGCGGAGCCTCCCGCTTTCACCCCCTCTTGCGCTCCCGATCCCAGCGGCGCCTCGCCTTGGTCCAGCCCGGCTCGCGCAGCCATGTCGTCCGGCTCCAGCCCCGAGTACGCCTCCTTCTTCGCCGTGATGGGCGCCTCGGCCGCCATGGTCTTTAGCGGTGAGCACCCTTCCGAACTCTGGAAAGAGGGTGTCAGGGTCTGGAGTGGCGTGGTGGGAGCGATGGGGGCTTGTGGGGAGGGACACCGCTTTCCCCGTCCTCCCCCTGCAGGGCGAGATCCCCGGTGCTGGGCTCCGCGCCCTGGCCTCGGGGGGCGGAGGCGGCCATGGGGATCGCCCCCTTCGGCCCTCCATCCGGGCTACCGGGGCGCGGGTCTGCGCGGGTGACGTCACCGCGGCGCGTACCGCCGGCGGAGCCACCCTCCTCCCGCCCCGTGACTGCGGCGGCGCCGCCCGGACCCGGCCCGCAGGAGCTGCCGTGACCACCCCCGCATCCCCATTCGTGATCCCTCGTATGGGGACCGGTGCGGTGCAGCGGCGGCAGCGATGCCGTGGTCGTCCATGGGGGCAGCCGCTGCGGCTTCCCGGGCAGGCAAAGCCCGGTCTGGCTCCAGCTGTACAGAGAACACAGTCGCTTTGTGAAGCATTCCTGGGGTAATGCGAGACTGGTTTCTAATGGGATTGAAACCAGAATGTGCAGGTGGTTTAGGAATAAAGTCGACGATGTTAGAAATGTTAATGGCATTACAATGAACTGGTTGGCTCCTTGCCTTTCTTTTAAAATGGGAGACTTTAAAATGCTGGAAAAGAGAAGCTCCTCTCTAGTGGCCATCGTCTGCATTTGAAGTCATTGAGCTTTGCCGCGGAGTAAACTGGGTCATCCTGCAGTATTCTGCTCACCCTGTTGAGGATCACCTGTATGCCATTTTACACCAGAAAGATCATTATGCAGTGTCTTGTCTCCCTCTTGCAGCCTGAGCAAGCCTTCTGCAGAAAACCACTGCTGTTCCTGGCTTACTGTGTCCCCAAAGGTACAGAGCTGCTGTTTTGTTTAGGATGTAACATGGGAAGGCTTCAGCTAAGTTTTTTACCCCAATACAAGTCTTGCAGTAACTAGGAGTACCAGAACTGGGAATCACAGAATCACAGATGGTTTGGGTTTGGAAGGTACTTTAAAGCTCATTCAGTTCTAACCCCCTGCCACCTTCTGCTAGACCAGGTTGCCCTAAGTGCCATCCACCTTGAAGTTGGTCTGGTTCTCTTTTCTGAAGATTTATCCAGTGTGTCTGTGCATAAGCACACTAACTTGTCTTCATCTGCTGTATAATTTGGCTTCCAGTTGAGGATTCAGAGCACTCAAATGTTGAATTGGCTGTGGCTCAAGTTGCATATGGCTGTTGATGTGCCTGGAGTCTCATTAGATTGAAGTAGCCTCTGAGATGGCAGCTAGGGATGCAAGGCAAATTTGTGGAAGCTGCTCTTGATTGCTTAGTGTGGTAAATTGTGTAAATGGCTGAGTAGACAATGGATTAAAACTGGTGTTTAGGAGGAAGCAGTCGAACTCTGCTGGGGTTGGCACCACTCACTGGTTTCACACCAGCTGCATTCATGGGTTTAATATTTAAAAAGAAAGCATAAAACCAACCCTGATTGGCTGTGTTTAGTCTTGCTCAGGTTCTATCCAGTGGCAGGATGCCGATGTCCTGTGCTTTGGGCAGTTAGTGGCCTGCCATCTCCGAGTTCAGACACAGTCCCTTGACAGCTAGGGACTCCCCTGAAAGCAGGATGGCTGGGATGCTGTAGGGACCAGTGCTGGGGCTACAGACCTGCCTGCCCGCCTCTTGGCTAATGAAGAAAGTGGAGGACTAGACTAAGGCCTAGTTGCTTTTTCCAAAGAAACAGTCAGCAGATCGCTACCTCTTGCAAAATAGCAGTGATTAAGGTCCTAAATACTGAGGAAGAAGCTACTACATTCCTTTAGCAGAATTGAGCTCAGGCAAAAGAACATGGCTGCGTGGCCTTTCAGATGCCATTTCTGTGATCTGCAAGCTTGCTTCAGTCCCTCAGTGGGGGACACAAACTTGAGTCAGCATTTTAATAGGAGAATGTTGCTTAGCATGGCTCAACTTGAAGTGAGATGTTTCCTGGGAGCATAGCATGGCTTTTAGCATGATAAATGGGTTTGATAGCACAATACTGTGAGGTTGCAAGTTAAAGGGAAAGGGTTTGGGTGAGTGGTTAAGCTGTATTGGTGAAGGATTTGGTAACTATCCTGTCGCTGCTGATAAATGACTGGTCCTTGATGTAGAATCATAGAATCGTAGAATCACAGAACAGTTAGGGTTGGAAAGGACCTTAAAATCTTTTAGCTCCAGCCCCATGCTATGGGCAAGGACATCTCAGACCATGTCATTCAAGGCTCTGTCCAATCTGTGGCAGATGGTTTAACACCAGCAGGTTTGAGCCATAAAATTAGTCTCCTGCTATGGGCTAAGTGCATCTGATGGGTTCAGTCACTGGACAGCAGGTTATAGATACTGCTGACGGAGAATTATGTCTTAGTTGTGAGCATTACTGAGCTGCGTAAATGAAGCAACTTGGGCTTTTAAGGCAATATGCAGATGTATCAGTGTAACATAAACTAATACTTGCAGTGTCATGTAGCTACCTTAATAGTGATGAGGCACTATAGAGTGTTCTAATGATAATTTAACATTCGTTTTTAAAAAAAACCACCCTGATTTAGAATAAGGAGCAAAGTCCAGCCAAGGAGTGGGAAAGTATCTAAAATTGTCCTGGGTCAGTGTTAGTGCAGTTATCATGCCTGACTCATGCTGTATCTAAAGATCAGGGTCTGGTGGAGCTTGTAGTTCTGAGTGCTGTTTTTAGTAAACATGTTTAAGTTCTATACTGTCCAGGCTAGTTTGATGTGAAAACAAGTGACTCTATGCAGTACTGTTTGATGTTTGAACATTGACTGCTGATGGTAAATAGGTAGTGGAACTTGTTCTAGTCAGCTAGTACTGATGATAGCTAGAAAGATTGAAGCAGGCTGCTGTGACCTTGGCTATCTCTGTGTCTGCTTATTTATTTGCTGATGCAGCCTGTTCTGATAGCTGAAGTTCCTTTATTTCCTATGTGTAAAACATGTGGCTGGCTCAGTGTCAAGTGCTATTGAGTGATCAAATTGTTGCAGCTTTTCCATGCGACTGCAGTGTGCCAAATGGAGAAGTGTGATGCTGGGCAGAGCTGCCTGACTGCTCTGGTGCAGGGCTGTTCCAGGCAAACCCCACTGTAGCCTGTGGTGGGGTGAGGAGTTTACTTAGACCTGTGCTCTGGGTGGGCATTCAGTGCCTTCTGTACTGTTTCACTGTCAAGCATCTGGAAGACTGCTGATGAAGGGAACTCTAGCCAGCAGTGCTGAGGTTAGTCCTCTGTCTTTCGTGATGCAGATCTAATGAAATAATACTTTTTCTTTTAGACTAGGTCTGCAGATACTGTAGCAGTTGGTTAGCTAATAAGGGACCTCCATGGTGAAATTGCTGGCTCAGAACATGTAGCTTGATGCAGCTGGCAGCCTTGTGCAGTTTGATTCTGGCAAGCATCATGACTATAAACAACTTGTAGCCTTAAAGGCAAATGACATGTGCTTCCTGAAATACTGTCTCTTGAGGGGTGAGGAGGAGGCAGAGAGGAGAGCTGCTTGTCCTACACCCTTGTAGGATGTAGAGCTTATCTGAAAAGAGCCTGCAGATTCCTTAAGGGTAACTTGCAAGTGAAAATGAATTGGAAGAATGGTGTAGCTCAAGGTAGTCTTCTGATGCAAATCATTGAGTGCTTCAAAGGCATTGTGCTGTGGGCAGGAAATCTCAGTGGGGCAGATGTTTTTGCTACCAGACTGTCTACAGTAGAGAGACCAGCTTAAGCATTCATCCTTAACAGAAAAATTGGTGGACAATTTGGACTTCTGTTGTAACAGAAGTAAACCTGATGGGCAGTATTTGTACAGCTCCGTTAAGGGAAGACATCTCAACAAAGGCATCATTTCCAGTCTGTAAATACTAGTCTTGAACATCTGAAAACCAGATTGAGCATCAGTATATCAGACATTGGTTAACTTATGCTGCGGTTTGTACTTTGGCCTCCAGGTGTACCCAATGGGACTCTCACCATGAAGTTGCTGTAGACTACAGTCTGCAGGTTCTTCCCCTCTGAGGGAAGCATTCATTGCAGTAGTGGAGATGGATGCCAGCTGCCTCAGGACCTCTCAGTCAACTTACTTTTTCCCCTTTCCCAAACTAGCCTTTTCAATCTGTCCGGAATCAGACTGATTTCCAGCAGTGATTGCAAGCTGAAAAGCTTTCCAGCCTGATCAGGCTTTTGGGTGATGCTTGAAATGATTGTTTCACAGCAATGCATGCTTCCACCTGCTTGCTGTCCTCACAAGTAGTAGGGCTTGCTGAACTTTCCTCCTTTGGGCTGTGGATCCTATGAGCATGAGGCTGTGGGTCAGGCTGGTCTGTCCCTGGTGTGTCTGCTGGGTACAGTCAGATGGCCTCAGCTTTCCCTCACCTCAGAAGTGAAGCAGCTTAGCTGTGGATGCCTGCTGGTGTGTGGTATAAGCTACTGCTGCACCTACCAGATGAAGAGGGCTCTTGCTAACTGGTGTAATGAACTACTCTGGCAGTCAGGACCTCAAGCTCATGTCCCCTAGCTGGGGTCTACCCAGTCTATGAAAAGGGTTATATTTAAGATCACAGGGAGTGTGTATGATGATAAAGGATAAGTAGCAAGTGACTAGACTTTGCTGCTTGCAGAAGAGCAAGCCTGTACTCCATGGTGTAAAGTACAGCCTTGACATACTTTTAAAAATAATTGACTTCATGTGCTATGTTGCACCAGTTGCAGTAGCCCCAGCTGCTTGGACACTTGACTGG
Organism: Psilopsiagon aymara; assembly: GCA_024733675.1. Taxonomy (NCBI): domain Eukaryota; kingdom Metazoa; phylum Chordata; class Aves; order Psittaciformes; family Psittacidae; genus Psilopsiagon; species Psilopsiagon aymara. The sequence continues at coordinate 13,494 of JANRGW010034500.1, read as the reverse complement.
TAACTCTTTGGATTGCTGCTGTTGCAGCAGCTTCCTGAAGAGCTAGGAGGCTTTGTTCTCCATTTCACTGAAATGGAGTGCGAGGCTTGTTTAAACACTTCACACCCTCATAACATGAGGGAAGAACCGAAAGCATGCTGTCCCATGGCCTGGCACAAGTGACTCGCTGAAGATTTGCAGCTTCCAGAAAGGCAGCTTATCTGCTTTACCTCCTCCAATTATCACTGTGGGGCTTCAGTCAGTGTGGTCTTAATTTGCACAGGCTCCAGATACAGTTCCACTGATGTGGCTGTGTCTCCTGTGGAGATGCTTAGCAGCAGGGTTCTTCCACGGCAGCTGTGGCATATCCATTACTGTCATCTGAGGCAGAGCTGTGTTTGTGTTTGGTGGGGTGGGTGAGACCTTAGAACACCAGTGGGGAGCAGCCTATTTCTTGAAAAATGCTCAGGTTTCTGGCATGGCAAAGCAAGGACTGCACTTGACTTGAATATTGCCTCTAACAGTTCTCCAGCCAGTTAAGAACAAGGGTGAACAGACACTGAGGTGAGTTGATGCCTGCTGTCCCTGAGTCAGTCCATTTGATAATGGATTAATTATAAAATATTCCAGGTGTAAGTACTTACCAAGAATGTACTTGCTGTGGTGGTAACCCATGGTATCTTAATGAACCTTGACTTGTTACCAGCTCACTTCCTAATGCAGCATATTAGTGCCCCAGAGATCTTTCACCCATTGCAGTGTGAAAACCTGCTCCTGCGTGGTGGGACAGAGAAGGAATCACTGGCTCTGAATGGACCTGATGCTGCCAGAGTGTGTGTAGCTAATTCTGAACCTCTGTGTTCCTGGGCTGAGCTTGTCTAAATGGATTGCAGCTGCTGAAATTGCATCTGTGCAGGTGTCTCCCTGGCCCCTGATGTGGTCACTGTCCGGAGGCGCACATCTGCCTGCAGAGCTTTGTAATATGGATGCAAGGCTTTGGTAACAGCCTCTTTGTACTAGGGAAGTGTCATGTGAAGTGGCTTGCAGCTAACTTAGCTGCAGGATTAAAGTTCTTGGTGCATGACATTACTGGGGACTAACTACAGCTATGAAAGGTTGGTCCTAATACTGGCACTTGATATAAACAGTAGACTGCTCAAGTGCTGAAAGTGAATATCAAAGGCAAAGCTCTACTGAAAGGCCTGGCATTGGCAAGACTACAACTAATCTTCAGTCCTTACTGAAGCCTATGTGGCAAATTACTTTCTAGTTCATATTGGAGCTGCACAGCTATACTACATCTGCTACCACTTGTGGCTAACAGAGGGTAATTGCCATGGGGAGGAACCAGGTGGTACTTCCACAGCCAAGAAGGGGTGTGTTTTGCCCCCAGCAGCAGTACTAAAGCAGCTCTGCCTTCTGAGCTCAAAGTTACTCTGCAGAAGTGTTTCAAAATCAAGGTAACCTTTGTAACAGGCTTACTGAGAGTAGTTGGTCTTGAATGATGTATAAAGCAACTTCTCTGTACTGTAACAGCACTAAACTGATAAATGGCACAGTTCCTGGCCATAGACCAGGATGGATTCCCTCTGTGATACAGCAAAGTAAGCAACATGCTTTTCCAGGTGCCAGGTGGGTGTTTTGGTGGGTGTTTTGATGGCTCTGTGTGTTTTAAATGTTGCAGCTGTGTTCTTCTGTATGTTTGAAGTGGAGCTGTATGATACATGGATTCTTGATACAGCTCTTGTTCCATTCTCAATGTCTTCTGCATAGTTCTCTTCAAACCGTGGTCACTGAGAAAGTTTTGGGAAACATGCCTTTCCATCTGATTTGGAGTATTTAGATGTAGCATATGAAGCATATGTGCTTCAGATGTTCACAGCTGCCAAGAGGTATGAGTTGGGATGTGCAGGACAACTGTGGCATTAGTTGCTTGGGTCATGGTGGGAAGGGGACTTTGTAACACTGGAGTGAAAGGAATGCTTCTCAGGCTAGTGAAGAGCAGTAAGACATGCTGCCTTGTAAGATGGTGAGATGCAGCTGCAGCCTACCTAGGGTAAGCCCATTGGTCAGGATGCTGATAAAGGGTTCATGGGAGCAGATGTTCCAGGCTCTGGAGCTGCTTGTGTAGTGCTTGTGCCTGTCAACCACTGGGAGTATAATAGGTCTTCAGTGCCATCTGAAACTGTCTTGTGAAAACTAGCTGCCACAGACTGTGTAGACTTGGTCTGTTCATGTTTCTGGACCAAGTTTGAGACATAAGCTCTTCGCTGTTTCCTAGAATTGGGACTTAACAATGGGGATTTGACAAATTTGTGCTGATCCTCCCTGCCCCAAAAGCCTCGAGCAAGCTGTCTTTCCATACATGGGGTTACAAAATCGGCTTCTGTAATCCATCAGGGTTAATTGCAACACCTTTAACTGCAGACCACGAGGAAGTAATGACTGATCTAATTTTAAATAGTGAACTTCCCTCATGAGCCTCTGTTTCTGGAGAGGTTTATGAAAGATAAGTGGATTCTGCTAGATGCTACAGCCAGTCTAGGAGTCCAGATGGCCTGAATCTTGATTCCACCTAATTCCAGTCCTTGGAAGAAGCTTCCTCCCACAGAAAAGGTTCCTAATTCAAGTTAGTAATTTCTTTGTAGGCTTCCTAGGGCTGGACCCTTAAGCAGGACTGTCACTTGTAATTGCTGGCTAAGTCTGTATGCTGGCTTCCAGGCTCAGCTTGCATTTGCAGGTAAGACCTGTCTCTGCTCTTGGCTGAGGCTTCCTGCTAAGCTGAATTCTGGTTCTGAATGGCACTGAACAGCCCTTTACACCTGGCTCAGTGACAGGGCTCAGGAACTCTTCTAGAACAGAACCAGTTTGTAGCTGATAATGAGACTTGCCTTCAAGCTCTTGTAACTAAAACTGAGCTTTGGATAGTGAGTCTTGTGTTAGTGCAGAGGTGTTACCTTTGTTAATCTTCTGCAGTTTCTTGGTGCAAAGCCAGGAGGATTACCCCCGTTCTTGACTGCTCAGAGACAGGTTTTATGTAAATGCTGAGCAGGAAGCACAAAGCCCTTATCCAAACCCCTTTGAATGCCTCCCAGCAACCTCTTGGTCAAGGTGCACATTTGGATGTGGCTGTAAGGCAGCCACAGATCTTTGTGGAACAAGCAGCTCTCCCTTGTAGGGAACCATAGTTAAGTGGAGTGGAACAAACTCAAATAATAGGTCTCTGAGCAGTAAAAATATGTGAAATGCATGTGTTCTTAATAATCTCCAGTAGTCTTTTAGAGGAGGCCAGGAGCATTTTCATGCTGAACAGGACTATCAGCATGGTGGATTCTGAAAAGAAGACGAGCATTCCCCAGACCCTGCAGTGCTGCTAGTCCTGAATGGTGCTGACCTGCATAGCATCTCCTGGGTGATGGTGGGTGCAGTCCAAAGTTAAGGAGTTCCTCGAGCAATCCAGAACAGGTTGGAAGGAAAGGGGTTTTTTCAAGTACTTCACAATCAAAGAATGATTTATCTATGGAAGTTCTTAATACAAAGGTTTCAAGACAGAAGTTACTTTTTGTGGTAGTGCTTTAGGACTTTTGGCTGGTCTCAAGGAGGTGCTAAGCCCATGTTCTGTTTTGAAAACCAAGCTTTGGATTCCTATGTTGGTCTTGCCATGCTTAAGTGTTTACACAGGTGATAAGCAGACCTTAGGGGGAGGGTGGTTGTGGTCCCCTGTAACTTACGAGCCGCACTCTGTGGTTCCAGTGGTGGGGTTAGCAAGTGGTTGGACCTGAATCCTCCACAGGTGAGGTTATGAACACATGGAGAAGGTGTAGGTTCTCCAAGGAATGAAGTGCAGCATTAATACGTGAGTGTTGGGTTTGCATGGCAAGGTTTTGGTAGCAGCAGGGCTACAGGCATGGTGTCTGTGGCAAGCTGCTAGAAGCTTCCCCTGTGTCTGATGGAGACAAGGCTAACTGGCTCCAAGGCAGACCCACTGCTGGCTAAGCCTGAGCCCATCAGCAGTGGTGGCAGCTTCTCTGGGATAAGGTATTTAAGAAGAGGGGGACGCGCAACAGCAATTTTGGCCAGAGAGGAGTGAGAGAGAAATGGCTCTGCAGGCACCCAGGACAATCAAGGAAGGGAGGAGTTGCTCTAGGCACCAGGGCAGGGATCCCTATGCAGCCCATGGAGGTCCCCATGCCAGAGCAGGGGAATGCCCAAGGAGGCTGTGACCCCATGAGAAACCCACACTGGAGCCATGTGTTCCTGAAGAACTGCACGCTGTGGGAGGGACCCAAACTGGAGTAGTTAATGGAGAACTACAGCCCATGCAAAGCACTCAGACTGCAGTTCATGAAGAACTGTCTTCTGTGGAGCAGTGGAGGTTGAAGATTTCCTCCCCCTGAGGAGGAAGGAGCAGAAGAAACACTGATGAACTGACCACAACCCCCCATTCCCTATCTCCCTGGGCTGCTGGCAGGGAGAAAGTAAAGAAATCGGGAGTGATGTTAAGCCTGGGAAAGAGGGGTAGGGGGAAGATGTTTTAAGATCTAGTTTTATTTCTCATTAACGTATTCTGATTTGATAATAAATTTTCTGTAAGTTTAGTCTTGTTTGTGTCTGATGGTGGTTGGTGAGTGAGCTCTCCCTGTCTCCTGGCCTTTCACATATTCTGTCCCCTGTCCTGCTGAGGAGGTGTGACAGAGCAGCTTTGGGGGGCACCTGGTTTCAAGCCAAGGTCAATCTACCCACAGTTGCTATCTCAGTATGTCTTCTAAACCTGACATGGTGAGTTTAACCCCAGGCTGAAGCATAGGCAGAGAGCTTTGTGGGGAGGGCCCACGAAGGTGACTTGTTAAATGTTGGGCGTGTCTTAGAACTCATCCCAAGTGGCTCAGAGTTCAGTGGCTGTAAACCTGGCTTTCAGCTGGATTATGTTCTGCGCTGGATCCATGAGTAGAGCTTTGGTGGTGTTGGCTCTGTAAGGGCACAAACCCTGAAGAAATGAGTTTGGATTTGGACCATGGGGTTTTGTCTCCCAAAGCAGGGAGTGGAGGTCTTCTGTGAGGTGTTCCTGCTGCAGAGCTGGCTTAGTGAATGTATCCTCTTAGATACATTCTCTGAGAGTAGTGTTTGAACTGCACCTTTTATTGGCCTAGCCTTGCTCAGTTATCGGAGTCATGTGGCCACACTAGTTTTGCACAATTCCCTCTTGTGCTGACCCAGTTGTTGTGATGCTGCAGCCTACTGAGGGATGTGATACTTGAGGATGTCTAACACTCTTTTTCTCTTCCAGCCTTGGGAGCTGCATATGGGACAGCAAAGAGCGGCACAGGTATCGCAGCCATGTCTGTCATGAGGCCTGAGCTCATCATGAAGTCAATCATCCCTGTAGTCATGGCAGGTATTATAGCTATCTATGGCCTCGTTGTGGCCGTACTCATCGCCAATGCGCTCTCACCTTCCATCACGCTATTCAAGTAAGTCGCTGCATCTTTTCAGTTCTGCTTTAGTGGTTCTGTCAGTAGTGATTCTGCTGAATGGGTGGGTTTTGCTTGAGACCCCTGGAAGGGGTAAGTGCTAAATGCTCCTAACCTGGGCTGAGGCATATGGACTTGATATCAGCTGTCCTGTTTGATGCCTTTGCCTGAATAGTAGTGCTGCAGTGTAAGCTGACAGATCAGACATCCCACAGCAAGAGACCATGCAGTGATTTATAGCTTGACAGAACCTGTGTGCAGGTAGAACTGGGATAGGCTACACTTGTGTCAAGATGCCAGATTCTAGACCTGGAAAACACAAGTCTTTCCAGGACTGTCTAATCAGCCTAAGTAGTTCTCCTGTTGTCTGGGAGAGGTAACTGAGGAATTAATACTGCTTGCTACTTTATGTGGTGGTAAGTCAATCCTCAAGCCATACATCAGGCCTCTATGCTACCTACAGTCAGAAACTTAATCCTGTCTTGGCTTCTGCACATAGCTGGAACTGGCTTGATTAAGACCTCTCAGAATAAAATAATGCTTCTGAGGTCTAACTGTAGACATCTGGCTGTGTCACTGCATGTTGTAGTTGATAAGCATTGTGGCTGGCCTAATAAGCCATGTTCTAAGAAACAAGTGGCAAGTGCTCCTTTGCAGTTACCAGGTGGCTGGATACTGATAGGGACTGCTCTTCAGGTATTCCTGCCTGGGAAACCAGACTATGCCTATCTATGCAGTGCAAGAGCCCTAATGATCACCTGGATGTGCAGTATAATAAGGTTGCTAAAGGTGGGAGACAACCAGCCATTAACAGGCTGCACAGCCCTGTAGGACAGGCATTACTGAGTATGAAGCCTGCAGCTGATCAAAGTGGCTACAGATGAGCTGGAGGGCCATGGGAGCTGCAGGCGCAGTAGCTGAGCTTAATGTAAGAACTACAGTTGAGTATCAGCTGAAGATCTTGCATAGCTGCCTAGGGTTTCTTAAGCATCAGAGGTAGGAGTGCCTGCTTTGTGAGACATACTGTGCTTGCTTTGAGAGTAGGGAACCTCTTTCCTTCAGAAAGAGCTGCTATTTAAATATTAAACCTTAATTCCTTTGGAGAAAGCAAAAAAAACCCAAGGCTGGTCTGAAGCTAAAGGGTTGGGTGTCCTGCTGCTTACCACTGAAACTCTTCATCTTGTTCCATAGGAGCTTTCTTCAGCTGGGTGCTGGCTTGAGCGTGGGCCTCAGTGGCCTGGCTGCTGGCTTTGCCATCGGCATTGTGGGTGATGCAGGCGTCCGGGGAACAGCACAGCAGCCCAGGTTATTTGTGGGCATGATCCTCATCCTGATCTTCGCTGAAGTCTTGGGGCTCTACGGCCTCATTGTTGCCCTTATCCTCTCCACAAAGTAAACGTTGCAGTATGATGTAAAGAGATGTAACAAATCCATGTTTCAAACAAAAAGCTCCAGAATGAAAATGGTCTCTCCAATGTGTACAGTTGTCCCAATTTGGTAGTTGATCTCTTGTAAATGCGCAATGTACGTTAGTGACTTGTCTGTCCTGTGTGTACTTCAATATTAAATTGGATGGGCTGCTCCAAGCCTGCTGCGTGGCTTGGGGTGGCCTGTGTGCAATTTTCCACCCACTGCTGTTAGTACTTTATGTATAAATATTGAACTAGAAATGTAATTTTTTTTCTCTTCACTGGATGTTTATTTATAAAAGACTTGACATGTTCATACATCTATGGAGCAAGTATTTTCAATTTCCCATGCTATATATATTAATCTTATATATAGGTAGATTACACTGTGGGGTCAGTTGTAAGTGCAGAGAATTCCTTTGGATGTAACTCTTGATTCTAAAGATTGCTGTAGTGTTCTGGTATCGGAGTATGAGATCTTGTGCTTTATTACAGCAATTGTCCGAAACACTCCCGTGTTTCAGTAGTAACTGCATATGCTCCGGCATCAGAGTTGTGCACCCAGTGTTGGGTTACAAACTCAAACCATGTTTCCAAATAAAACTTCCTCACTATACTGCTGTAATTAGTCCTGCCTCTGATTTTGGATTTTTCTTCTGCTCCTATAGGAAGAGGAGGGAAGGGCTCTCTTAGGGGGAGGCAGGTTCTTGAAGTGACTGGGCACCACCAGAAGTGATGCATTGCTGCTAACCTAGCCCCTCTTTCTCTGCTGTTCCCAACTGCTGCTCATGGGCAGTGCTGTGGGCAGCATGAATGCCAGGCTGCTCAGTGACTGGGCTCACTGTGATTAAGTGGTGAGCTGTGGTAATGCCCTGCTAATGGGCTGTGCAGCATGGCCTGAGCAGACTGGTGCAGGCTTCAGCAAGTGACAAGGAACAGGAGCTGGTGAAGAGCCATCAGGCACTTGTCCTTGTGATGGCTCTGCAGAAACTTGGTTGGCTGGAAAGCTGCTCTGTTGACAGCAACTGCCCCTGATGTACCTGAGCAATACACTCATCAACAAAATGGGTGGCATTCAAGAACTCCTGTTTTTTTAACTAGTAAATCAAGAGCATTTGAGCTGGTTTCCTTAGCAGCTGGTGAATTCTGTGACAACCTCCCTTGTCCTGGGATCCGTGAAAGCTGCAAAGCAATGCAGTGCTGAAGCTTATAGAAGAAGAACACAAGACCTTGTTGCTGTGAGCTGTGTGGCTTTGGGGTGGGCTGTACAGCTGGTTTTGTGTTCCAGAGGGGCTTCTCCTGGCAGTCAACAGTGGTGCCTGGGCTGTGTAGAGGTATAAGCTGATGTAAGGAAAATTCCAGATACCTGCTGAAGCCTTACCTTGGGAATGGAGGAGGAGGTTTAAATTCCTGATCTGAATTGTCTTGATCATTCTAATTCAGGAGCTGAATCTGCTACTTTTGTCAAAGAAAAGGTTTTACCCAAAGGTTATAAACATTTCTGAAAACTACAACATAATTCAGCACTGACTGCAGTGAGTGCTTATTCAGGGTTGCTGTTTGGAGCTGGTGGAGGTTGCAGCTGAGAGGGTCTGAATTGGAATGTACCACAGACATCCTGCAGTTATGGTGAGAAGAACTGTATGGTGTTTGTGTAGCAGGACAGGAGGAGGTCCTGGCTGAGGCTGCAAGTATGTTTAAGGTCTGGCTGTACCTTCTTTGAAAGGAGAACTTGCTGCCAGCCTTGTTTCTTGCCGATATACAAGAATGTGAGCAACTTACATTTAAGAGAGCAACTAAATGGTGGTGGTAGCTCTCATCTCTAAGGGAAATAAGCAACCTGTCTATAGGAACTCTTAATTTCCCATTGTTGCTTGGTGACGCTTGCAGAAGGCTGTTAGGAGGAGGCTCAGGATGGATATGGACACTAAATGCATGCAAGAGGCAAGATCCCGTTGATTTTGGTTCATGACGAAGCATCAAGCCTTTCCTGATGCGTAAACCCATGCAAGTCAGCATGAGCAGAAGCTGGGGTTAGTGTGCCTAGGTGGGGGATTGCTTTCTCCTGAGTGCACATACACTGGGAGCAAAGTGAACAGTTTTAGTGTGTCACCTAAGCCAAGCATTTTTATGGACAGTAGTGTTCCAGTTCCTAATTGATGACTCCCAGGTGAAAACTTGAATTTGAAGTCCTTCACCGATGCTGTTGTATCAGCAGATTTCTCAAGTATTCAGGCCACTAGAAAATTACAGACCTTTTGGTCCCTTTCCTTAGTTTCCTGGCAGGAGCACACTAGATTTGAGCACAGTCCCATCTGGCAGGGATTGACCTGTGATTTGATTGGACAGAAGGGAAAAGGCAGCCTGCAATGACAGACTCCTAGTGCCTGATTAAAAGAGGTGGTGTCTGCTGGCACATAAATAGTACTCTGTAATATGTCAGATTGTGCCTGTGAGAGTGCATTGCAGAGTGAGTTAGCCCTGCGGAGGGAAGAGCACAACTCTGCAGCAGCAGCTCTATGTCTATTAGTGGGCAGTTCAGGCTCAGTAAGGTTAAGGGATGCTGCTGCCAGATGCTGCCTGCATGGACAATGCCTTCATAGAGCTGCTGACTTTTCTCTTTATCTCTTTTACTGGTTTGCTGTCAGTTGGGGTTTTTTTTCCTCCCAAAGGCTGCAGATTTTTGCTTTTCTTTTTCACTGCTCTGGGGAAAAAGCATTCTTAAGTGGTAGGATTTTATGTGTGATTGCTCAGGGATTGTCTTTCCTTGGGAGGCCCTGTTTAAAGAGAAGTTTAGTAACTTAGAAAAGGAAGCAAACTTTGAAATAAAAACCTCCTTAGGAGAAACTAGTCCCAGAAGCTAATGTGCTGTTATAAACTACAACAGGGTAACAGCAAATCTAATGGAAAGTACCCTCAACAAACCTCTTTTCCTTTGCAGTCTAACCATGGCGATATTGATTTCATGGCTTTGTGCTATTTCCATCCAGCCTGACTGTAGGAAACCATCACTGTTCTCAGGTGGGAATTACCTCTGACACACAGGAGTTGCCCCCTTTGCTCTTCATGTATCTTTCTCCTCTACAGGTATTAACCATTTTTTTCTCTTGACATAATTAAATCAAAACCAGATAAAGTCTTCCTAATGCCACTTACCCTGGAGAGGGAATTTTCTGTTTCAGGATCCAAGGATGGATGTGTCCCAAAATGCAACTCCATTTTTGTTCCTATTACTAATGAAGGCTGTTCCTTTTCTCTGCAAGCCATGCTTTATTTAGCTTCTGAGACAGTCACAGCTTTGCCACCTGTATCACTGAGTTTCTGTGGAGCTAATTTTGTATCACAGTACCAAAGCACACAGGAAACTTCCTCCCCAAGGTCACACAGCGTAAGGCCTGAAGCCTTCCTGCGGGCTGCACTTCAGGGTCCTGAGTGCCTCCCACAGGGTATCTGCAGGCACTGACAGGTCACACTGCTCCACTGGGAGCAGGAGAGCAGGACAAGGTGCCTGGAGAATCAGTGGCTCATGTTTGCCGTCTTTCTTTTGCTGGCAGGACAGGGCTTCCTTTTGCACTCAGCACAGGCTCAAGACTGGGCTTTAAGGTTTACCAAGTGGATCCATGTGTCTGTTTCAGTCCCAGGCCCTTTTCTGGTGCCTTGACCTGACCTGTTCATGCTGTTCAATCTTCACTTTCCCTCTTTGCCTTTGGGAGAGGGAAAACGGGTGACCCCAAGAGGCAGCAAATACTGCCACCTGCACCTGATGCCTTTGGCTACCTGAGGTAGGCTGAGGACAAATCTTAGGGAATCACATATATTCCTGAAACCGGCAGCATGTTCTCAACTCAAAGATGTAAACAACCTCCCTGGCTCTTGTGTGCATTAGGACGATACCTTAGACCTCTTTGCAAATGCACGTGAAAAACTAAAAGCTTGGCTGCATCTCCAGCAGCACTGCTCTGCCAGCCCTCCCTGTGGACACCCAGACTTTGTTTACATCTGCAGCATGCACTCCCCTGTTCCTCCCAAGCACACTGCTATAACTCCTCATGGGGCCAGGCAGTCAATCTGATGTGGGAACCAGGCCAGGGTAAAAACAACTCCACCTGAAGAAAAATAACACTTGGTAAAGAAAGTGCAAGTGAAACTTCACCTTGTGATTCCCTCAGCCTCTTACAGGGGCAGTAGAAAGAACACGCTATTATTGGAGAGGGAGTGTGCAGTGATTGGTAGTGCAACACAGGATTTATTTAATACTGAGCAATAAAAGATCATCCAAAGGGATAAAACGTAAGCAGGACAAATACATCCCACAAAGTCATGCTGGGTGACATACCTACAGCATGGATGAGGCCAGTCTGCATACCTTCCCTGTTGGCACAGGCTGTCCTGCCCTCCAGCAGTGCAGAGGGAAGTGCGGGCTGGTTTCCAGCTCTTGATTCAGTGGTCTGCTTTGTGGCTTGCAGCACAGAAGATCCCTCTGTCACCTGCGGTTTGGTGAAGCTGTGCCCAAAGAGTGGGCCCCATGCACACAGTGAGTGTTACTGTCTGTAAGCAGTATTTGCATTTACCTCAGTGTCTCTTCCGCTGCCAAGAAAAGTTACTGTCACAAGTCTGTTAGCTTGTATGTTCCTACTATGTGCCCTGTTTCGGTCATGAGATGTTTGGGTGCTGTATATGCCTTTTAACATCTGAATTCAATTCAGCAGCTTGGAAGGGTGCTTCCTTCCTCACAGAGTCATTGGCTCAAATGAGCAGGCCTGAGATATGCTTTTAGGATTTATTATTTTCCAGTTTCGGAGTCTCCTTGACTTCACCTGCACTTAAGCCACAAATCATTCTCATAGACATGCTCATGGGTGCCCCTGATGTGCATAATCTCAGCCACAATGAGGAAAACCTGACTGAAGCCATTTTTAGGCTTCATTTCCCTAAACAGTGCTGCACAGAGATTTCCTGGCCTCAACTAGCGTCATTCCCAGCTCTCCATTTCAGGGGCCTTTGCCAGCATCCTGCTGACAGTGTGAGGCAGCTTGTGGAGTAGACAAGCACTGACATCATGGAGTGATAAGTACAGCATAAAACCTTGTTAAAACTCATTTCCTGGCTGGACAGGGGTGTTATGTTGCCCATTTCTCTTGCTTCATCAGCAGCACCCACATCAGCACCTGCCTGAACACAGGCCCTGATGGGTGTCGTGGTTTAAGCCCAGCTGGCAACCCAGAACTATGCAGCCTCCCTTGCACTCCCCCTCTTCTTCCTCCCACCACTCCCAGAGGGAGGGGGAGGAGAATCGAAAGAATGTAATGCCCACGGATTGAGATAAGAACAGTCCAGTAACTGAGGTATAACACAAACCACTGCTGCTATGACCAATAATAATAAGGGAAATAACAAGGGAAGAGAGTACAACCGCTCACCACCTGCTGATTGATACCCAGCCCAACCCAGCAGTGATCTGGGCCTTCCAGGTAACTGTCCCCATTTATATAGTGGGCATGACGCTCTGTGGTATGGAATACCTCTTTGGTCAGTTTGGGTCAGGTGTCCTGTCTCTGCTTCCTCCTGGCTTCTCCTCCCTGGCAGAACATGAGACTCAGAAAGTCCTTGGTCAGACCAAACACTACTGAGCAGCAACTGAAAATATCAGTGTTATCAGTGCTGTTTCCAGGCTGAAAGTCAAAAACACGGCACTGCACCAGCTACTAAGGAGAAAAATAACTGCTACTGCTGAACCCAGGACAATGGGACACTTGAGTCCGCAATATCTGTGAAACACCTTCCTTGGCTGGAAGGTGCTGGGTAGTAGTGAACCTGTGTCTCGAGCTCACACTAGCCTGCCTGAAGCTAAGTGATGGTTCTTGGGTGATGATGGCTCTCACAACCTGCACTGAGAAGCTCCAGTTTGGAGCCAGTGGATGTGGTAGAAACGAATTCTGGCCTAAACCATTCCCATCACAGCATGAGGTCGGAGGCAGCAGGTGATGTGTGCAGACTGGCAAAAAGCAGGGCCTGGGGAAATGGTTGTGACGGGACCCTGACACCTACACAATCAGCACAACAGCTCTTCCAGCTTCCTTGCACTTTAGGGTCTGGAGTGCCCCTGGGTAAGTCGCATTCCCTTTGGACACGTCACTCCCTGCTGCTGTCAGACCTTTTGAACAGCATTTCATAAACACGGACCACCAGCATACACTGCTGCCAGCCACTCAGAGCTCCAGCAGGGAACTAATTCATTTCTATTTAATGCTGGGTGCGATTAAACCAGCCAGAGAGTAACCCCCTTCAAATACTGGCTGCAAGGAGCAGGACACAGGTGCGACCTCCGGCAGCGCACGGTGCACAGCACCCTGGCCCGGAGCCACCCCACAGCCATGTCCCTGACAGCGGTACTGGGAGGCCGCAGGAGGCCCGGGGACGGCTGTGCTGCGCCGCGCCCCCCCCATTCAAACCCGGTCCGCGAGCTCCGAGGCCCCTCCGCGCCGCGACCGCCCCAAGATGGCGGCGCCTGGTGGAGGCAGGCTGATCACGTGGGGCCGGGGTAGGGGCGCGTCTCGGCGCGTCAGCTGAGCGGGGTCACGTGACCGGGAAGCGGCCCCGCCCGTCGCTCGGGCCGAGCTGCGCCGGGCGGCGCT
>JANRGW010034498.1:0-15705 GCA_024733675.1 Psilopsiagon aymara | reverse complement strand
CTCTCTCTGGAAAAGGCTCAGCTAGAGACATCAGAAACCAAACCTGCATTTTATGTTAGCAACGTCAGAGTTCAGCATTCCAAGGATTTTGGAAAGATCCTAAAAACAAACATCCCAAACTCAGGAGGAAGTTCAGCATTAAATATGAAAGAAATCCAAATATGCTGAAGTGTGGAAAACCAAACAACTTCAGCTTTGCCCTGCAGTGACCCCATGCAATAAGAATACATTTATGATTAGATCACAGTGATGGTTGGAGCCCTAGATATGAATAAACAGTTTTTAAGACCTCCAGATTTACTGTATTGTTGCTATGTTTTTCCCTCATGTGTTGCCAGAATAACACTGAGTTTCTTAAAAGATCAACTCCAAAATGAATGCCAATTAATAAATTTCCTATTTTACCTGTAGATTGGCAGAAGACACCAGCACTGCTTAAAGCTGTCATGTTTTTGCCTCTTCCCATAGCAGCACAGATTAGCAGATGGTGGGTCTGAAGAGTGAGGTCTATGACTGGAGCCTGTCTGAAGCACCCTGGAACAGCAGGAGATCTCTGCAGCCATACCCAGCTGGCACATCTTGCTGACTGCTTAGGGTAAATACCTAGGGCACTTCTAAACCAGAGCTTTTTAGCCCCCTGGGCATGCAACTTTAAATTCATATTCTTAGTTTCTTCCCTGCATTTGTAAAGAAGCTTTCTTGATTTGCTGAATGCCTTGTCTTCAAACCCCAGTCCCAGGATTCCTACACAATTTGGCAATACCATGGTTCAGGATGCTGAATACCTGAAAAGTTACAGTCATCCAAAGGTATGTTATAAAAGCTAGAATCCAGCTTGGCATTAAAAGCAGTTTCTATCATAGAATCATAAAATCATAGAACACCAGGTTAGAAGGGACCTCAAGGATCATCTGGTCCAACTTTCCTGGGCAAAGCATGACCTAGACTAGGCAGCTCAGCACCCTGTCCGTCTGAATCTTAACTGTGTCCAGTGTTGGGGAATCTACCACTGGATAATAATCTCCCTGGGGAGATTATTCCAATGCCTGCTGTTCTCATTGTGAATAATTTTTCTCTTGTGTCCAGTTGGAATCTCCCCAGGAGTAACTTGTATCCACCCTGAGCCTCCTTTTCTCCAGGCTGAACAAACCCAGTTCTCTCAGCCTTTTCTCATATGGTCAGCTTCCAGTGCTTTGATCATCTCCGTGGCCCTTCTGTGGACCCTTTCCAGCCTCTCCACATCTTTTTTGTATAGCGGAGACCAAAGCTGAACACTGTATTCCAAGGGCTGTATAGAATGGGATAACAACATCTTTACCTTTGCTGCTAAAGTCCCTGTCGATGTACACAGCATTCTCTTGGCTTTCTTTGCTACACTGCCCACTGTTCACTCATGTTAAGCTTGTATCCCCCAGGAGCCCTTTCCACAGAGCTTCACCCCAGCCAGGCAGATCCTGGGCTATGCTGCAGTCCTGGATTGTGCTTACCCAGGTGCAAGACCTTATGCTGGTCCTTGTTGGATTTCATAAGGTTCTTGCTACCCCACTCTTCCAGCCTATCCAGGTCACCTCTGGCCATCCCATCAGAGGATGGAAATTTAGGAGTGGTTCATGTCTGTAAGTGACCAAAAATGACAGCTGGATTTAGACCAGCTGAGGCCACTGAGGGTTATTTACCCATCTCTTCGTGCTGTGCAATCAGTTGTTATAAACAAAATTTTCATAAAGAAAAAGAGATTTGTGAGCCTGGATCACCCAGAGTTTAGCACAGTGAAACACAAATGGCAGCACAGCTTCTCTAAAACACAGGCTATTTTCACTTCCCATTCTTGTTTTATTCAACAGTTATGAAGATAAGATACTGGACATATTTGTGCTGCTAAGCATGAGATTGCAAGCAGCAAGCATCAAGGTGCATGCTACAGTATTTTCATGTGGTGCTTGCAGCCTGCAAACACAAACTTTTCCTAAAATGCCATTCCTTCTAGAAAACTGACTGCTTTTGTGAGTGCTCTGGTGAAACGCTCTCCAGATAGATCATTGTTTCTTACCCTGAAGGAAGAGAAGCAAGAAAAGAAAGATGATGTTTTGGGAGCAGGAAAAGCAGAGAAGACAGCTTCCCATTTTTAGATATGTTTTTTTGGAACATCATATTCTTCGAGTTTCAATTCCTTGAGCAAACCAGATTTGAATTGGCACATGGGTCTGCAGGTTTCTAGGTTGGGAACAGGCAGTCATTACATAAAGCTCCTTTCTCTATCATCTAGGCAATAAAATGTATCTGGCCAGAGCAGTGGATCAGTCTCTCAATGTGTCCTCAGAGTCTGCTCCAAACTGCTGACTTACTAGAGAAAAGACAGAGATGGTGTCCAAACTTCATCCTTTGGGAATCACCATAAAAATATTAAAGTTGTCTGAAGGAGGAGAATGCACATTGGGATTACGTCAAGCAAGAGCCAGTTTGTGAAATCCTCATTCAGTGGCTTCACGGTGCAGCTCTCCTCTATGAGTTGCATTTCAAGGATGCTCTCTTCTTGCTTGCACTATAAACCACAAACACGACTTTCCCTTCTCACAAGAAAGCCTGAATTCAGAAACCATTTGTAGCTGTTTGGTGCAAAGAGTTCTCCAGACCCAATGTCTGAAACCCATGTGTGCTGGGTTTTTTCTAATGAAAGACGCTAAGATTTAGGAACAAAAACCACCAGTGGCCTCAAGAAGTCCCGTGTGCCTTTGGCTCCTTGCACAAGACACACAATATTCTCTTGCTTGCTGCAAGTGCCACTGGGGCAAGGGCAGCTTTCTCCTTGTCGACAGCTAGTGAGAATAAGCACCGAGCTCAGCTCTGCCCTTGTTACTCAACTGCTGGGTTTTGTGCTGCCCTGGCTCAGCTCAGTGGCCTCGCTCTGTCTGATGGTGAGAAAGAGCAGAATTCCCCCTTCCCCCTCTCATCCCTGCACTATGTCAAAGAATGGTTTACGGGAGGACCTTATGGCAGGTGCTCAGAGATTGCAGCACCTATAACGGCTAGTCACTTATAAAAGACATCTAGTGACACTATTGCTAAAGCTTTATATGACTATTCATATTCTAGGGGCTCTGAATGAGATCCCATCAGCTTTGCACAAGAGAACAAGCACTAGCAATGCCCATGAGTAATCAATAGTAAATATTAATAACAATTAGTACAATGATGATGATGATGATAATGATGATAATAATACCAGTAATAGTAACAATAATAAACATTAGCGATTAACACAGCCTGCCTGAAAATGTTGATAGAGGGATGGAAAGAGGGGGCACAAGGGATGATCTGCCCTGGGGCAGGGAATCAAGTGATGACTGCTGCTACCAGGGCTTTGTCAACTGGGCCACACTGTCCCAGGCCCTGGACCAGATGGGAAGATCAAATTAAATAGGTCCCATCTTTTCCAATTCCACCCTGCCATCCTCTTCTTGACATGCCCAGCACAACTGTGACGCCTTACTCAGGGACCAGGCACATCAGCTAGTTGCTGTCTCTGGAGAAGGGGGAGCATATAGCCTCTAAGAGAGGGGAAAAAAAAGGGAAAAATCAGGGAATAGCTTTTGTTTATTGCCAGGCTCAAAGCAGCCTATGAAACAGAACCATATCCAACAGAAAACAGGAGCAATCTGAGTGAGTGTGAAATGCAGATGTGTTCTTCACAGCAATAACAGCAAAAAGATTTATTTTCTAATGACTCAATAGCTATTAAAAAGCTATTTATTGTCCCCAATTACTTAAAAGATTAATTTCTGTGCTAGTATTTCTATAGACACATTACTTAGACACATGTATTTAAAAGATCAAAAAAAAGAGAAGTTTGCCTGGCGCAGACGAATTTCAGCTGCAGCTTAATTTTGAGCATTTTCTTTATAGTACTTGAGAGGAAATCAGACAGAGAGAGATTTGTATTTCAGTGAGTATAAAAAAGAGGAAGGTAGGAATATCCATGGAAATGCTAGCTTAGTAAGGGGAAATGAGAGCTGTACGCATGGGCTCTCTCAACTGCAGACTTCACTATGGAGTTGTAAGCAAACCCTTCCATTATATGTTCTTCTTATGTAAGGACAACGGAAAGCATTTTCATTCATTAGTGAAGATGTTTGACATTTGTGGTCTAGTAATTTCCTTTTACAACCATCCTTCAAATTTCTGGAAATCTCCTACAATTTCAGTCATATTCCTGATATTATTTTCAGCTCTTTCTGTATAATTTTACTTTACCTGCTCTAATGTTTTTTCCAGTCTATTAACCACCTGAAAAATGAGAAAGATTTACTCAGCACGTTGCAGTGGGAGTATGAATCCTGTATTATAACACCTGAAAGCACATGAACTGTTACCCAAATGCCATTCTGTAGCATTTAAAGAAAAATCTCACATTTAACTGTACCAATGCAAACCGACAAGATCTTAAGCCAAGGTTACAGAAAGCTTTTTTTGTGTTCTTTGAAACAAAACACTTCCGTGGAGAAAGCCTTTCTGCCAAGGGTTTACTTGGCTTTTCTGACAGTGCCCAGTTCACAGCGCTAACACATTTCAGTGCTAGTTTGAAAGTGAGCTACTACTTCAGTGCTTTGGAAATATTCACAATAGCACACAGCTGTTTTTGCTGGGGTCGACTTTCACAACACTGTAATGGCAGTTAAAACTGTACCAAAAATCCTTGCACAGGATGTGATCAACCTCAAATCTACAGAGGAACATTGAGAAACTGCCTCCAAGTGCCAAGAAAAACAAGTCATTTACAACAAGCTCTTCCTAATGTCCAGTCAGCTCAACCCAAATAAGACATGTTTCTCAAAATGAAAGTAGGACAGACCAGAGAAGAAGAAGCCCTTGACTATTTTAATGAATTTTTCTAAATAGAAACACCAAAAGGCTCAGCCACTGGAAACCACCTCCGATCCCTCCTGCCCCTCTCTCTGTGTTCTGAAGCTCTAACATCAGTCTGCCTGAAAATCCAGTCTACAAGTGATAAAAAGCTTCTTTTCCAACACTTTTCTCTCTCCTGTTTCAGACACTCGGAAAATTTCTGTCCCTCCAGCGGCAAAGCTGTTATATGTCATGTTCCTTACTTGGAGAGTCTAACCTCTATCCAGCTATTGGAGTCATCCCATAGCCCAGGATTTATGGCTTTTCTCAGGATGTCAGTCTTGCTGAATACCTAGGTGTTCCCAAGAAATGCTTGGATTGCTTTTCACTTACCCCAGCCGAGTCTCAGCAGTTGTGGGTAAAGCAGAATGGAAAAAAGCCCACATATGATAGTGTCTCTAAATTTACCAGAAAGAAAGGAGCTGGGGTGCTTGTCCTTTAAGTGTCTCTAAAGATGGTTTGCATAGCTGGATCTCAGCTTATCTATGCTTTTCTGCTTTTGCTTCCATACATGGATCTGTTCCCAACAGTAACTCCAAGCTGTCGAAAAGAAGCTATCTGGCAGCTTTCAGCTTCATCTGACACGTAAATGAATGAAAATAGATAAATAATGATACATTCTGCTGGCTCCCCCTTTTTTTTTGTTTGCACTTCAGAACAACTTTTGGTTTTTCCTTCTCCCCAGATTAACATTTTATTATCTTCTCCAAAGTAATTCCTAGGCAAGGGCAAACAGAAGTGACTGAGTCAGATTTGTCTTCTCCCTTTCCGGTAGGCTCACATAATTTTATTCTCAGAAATATCCCCCCCTCCCTTTGCTTTACTTTCAGGTCAGGATTTTGCTTGTTTGCTACTTGGAAGCATGTCAAGGCAATATACATCATGTCTGCAGCGAGGGAAGGTTAAGAGTCAAATTTTTGGAGAGAGAGAGATTACAGAAGAGCCACGTGACTGCTCCCAGATTAGCAGCAGTAGCAGCAGTAAGCATTCCTCTGATATTACAGTAGCCAATGTGGGACATGCCTGGAACAATGAAGAGTGGAAGATGCAGTTTGGAAGCTCCTTGAAGACATATTTATGAACAAATCACTCCTTATTCTCCTTCCTGCCTTCTATACTTCCTAGGTTTAAGTTTCAGAAAAGACTGATAAAGAACAAAAATGTGTACAGGGAGCCCTATGTCACAGGTAGGGAAAGTAGTCATATAATTAACCTTAATCCTGCCCTTTGTTATCTCTGCTGAGCAAACGGGAATGTTCAGGGCTCTGGTGAAAGGGCAGAACTAAGTATATGTTATTTTTATTGTATGGTATAGTGGAAGCTGGGAGTAAAGAAGGTATCGGTGACCTAATCGATTGATTTAGACTAGGCTCCCTGGATGAAAGAAAACTGGTGAAGGACATATTTAGGCACTTATATACCTAAGGCTAAATGTAGGGGCCTATACTGAGGCCACTTGAATTGAAAATGCCATTCTCAAACTTGGTGATTTTGATTCATTGCAGGAAAAGGAAATTCCTTGTGTATTCCCACACACGAATGACCTTGACTGTTTCAGATTTTTCCTAAACATCTGTTGAACACTTGGCAGAAATAATGTTTTTTTAAGGGCTCACCAGCTACAATTACTGATAAAACTACATTATTTCATTATTATGTTACAAATTGCCCAATTAGAGGTACTGCTTCATGTGGGTGCATTTGTGTTTTGCAGTCTCTCCTGATTTCCATGTATTGCTTGTCAGAAATCTTAGGGCTAACCGAAAGGGGCTAAGGAAAGCAAGACTGTTGCCTCAATTCATTGCATGTGTTCTCCTTTCCATGAAGGACACATTGAAAGGCACAAGTATGCATAACTAAAGAAAAACGTATGTGGCTTTGAGAATAACATGTTAATGCTGCACTCAGAGTTTTGGTAACCACTAGGCCAAGGGGGTAGGCTGTTTTCTGGCTTTGATCTGCCCTTCTGCACAGCCGTCGCATGTCACCCTCTGGATGAGTGACACCACCCTTTTTGAACTCCACTCCCTACATGGAGTGGCCAAAAAGCTTCTCATATTTTCCATTGAGAGCTTTTCCATTTGCCCCTGCTGGGAGAGGTGAAGTTTATATCAGTGCTTGTAGATCACAAGGTGAAAGACTTTTTCCTAAAGCAAAAGGAAAAATAGTGGTGTCACCAAGCGCTGAGAGGGCCACAGGGGAGATAGATGTAAACCACCATTAAACTTTGTGCCTACTGACTTGTTTCCTCCTCTCCAAAACAACCAGGACAGAGGGACAAAGTCTATCTTTGGTGGTCAGACATGGAGGACATCAGCAGCTCTGCTTAGCCTGGTACCACAATTCCAGAGGTGCTGGTGACCACAGGTGATCAGGACTGATGCCTGCAACAGACAAGGGGTTCATCTGCTAAGTCCTGGTCCCTCAACGGGCATGTCCCCATATCCACCCAGGTTCCCTCCCAGGGCTGCACACCCTCCTGCGGAAAGTCCATCTTTCCACTGAGCATCTGAGTGCTGCATCTCCAGGATTTTGTTCCAGGAGGCTGTGCTATCATGTGCTGTCTGTCATCTGCGCATCACAGACAATGCTGTAACCTTGAGATGAAATGGGGCCCTGGTCTTCAGAGGGACTAGTGCTCTTTCTCACATGCCGTGTGCTGCAGTTTCAAGCCACCAAAGAGGTGTTGAAGTGTCTTTTATGAATATCAATGTGAATTTCACAAGGGTGATTTAAATATAGCTGCCTGCTTTCCTGGGAGACCCGGTAGCTGTATTCTCACTGCAGGAAAAGCTGCACCATATGCCCAGTATTCACAGCCATTTCCCAGAGACCGCCTGGGACTTGTTCTGCATTTGGCTTGTACAGAGCTCCAAAATAAAGTCTTGCTGTGGAGAAAAGGTGGAGGAGCAGACTGCAGCTGATGTCTTCAACATGTTCAGATGTGCTGCTCAGGTGCATTTGTGCAGCATTACGTGCCATGAAAGCTGGACATGGCTCTGAGCAGCCTGATCTAATGTGGAAGTCAGCCCAGCTTGCAGCAGGGGCTGCACCTCCAGAGGTCCCTCACAACCTAAATTATCCTTTGACTCAGCGGGAAACTCAGATTAGGATATGTTCCTCATATGGCAGACGAATAGTGAGGAAATCTGAACTCCTAGGGCACGTGGGTAGTTTTCTGCTTTCCTGTTGTTTTCTATGACTGTCTCTGAGCATGGACCATCCCTCATTCCGTACACACAGCTTGTCTCCAGTGTAGTTTAAACCTTACTGAACTGCAAGTGAAAATCCACTTTTTCCCCCACTTTTTTTAAGCAAAGTGATTAAAATGCAGTTGGGCCTGTGCCCAGGTAAAGCGCAAGAAAGTCAGGCAGCCATTCTTTCCTTCTGTTAAGTATGTAAAGCTTTGCAAAGGAATAAGACCTTTTCTGGTTAGGGTAAGCAAATACGCTTCAGAGCTGGGGAGTGCCCAATTCTGAGTGATCATTAAGTGATTGTTTATTTCACCAAGGCATAAATTACTGTGCCTTCAGGACAAAGCTAATAGAAAAATGCTAATTAGTGCTAGGCAGAAATTTTCCAGTGGAACATTTTTCTGTCATAAACTCTCCTGATTAGTCAAAGTTGAAATGTTCCAGAAGAACATGTTGATTTTACTGACTCTCCAATACCATACAGTGGGCTGACATGGGGAGGGGTGAAAGTAAGTAAGGAAAGAGGGAATCACAGAATCATGGAATAGTTTGGGTTGGAAAGAACCTTAAGATCATCCATTTCCAAGCAGCTGCCATGGGCAGGGATAGCTCACAGTAGATCATGTCACCCAAGGCTCTGACCAACCTGGCATCCACAAAAACTCTCCTGCTGATGCCCTACATAGTTAGAAGTCAGGGAGCCTGCCTTGTATCCCCAGCTCCCTTCCACTGGACACCAGACTCTTGAGTGTGCATGCAAAATGGCTTAACAACCTTTCTAAATGAGATGCTTCTGTCAGCTAAACCAGAACTTCTTGGCTTCCAAAAAAGAAGGCATGAATTTTGTTCTGGAATTTCTTCGTAAGGAAAGGAGGTCTGATACTCACTGTATTCATTTGGATTCTCGTTTCTACAGGAGTAGTTACTCCACCCCTGTCATGTAAAATCCACATGTGTCGCTTTTTTTTCATCTCACATTTTCTTGCCTTCTGACAGAGCTGCCTCTGAGGCTGAAGAGATAAAGATTACAGCAGCCTGTAATATTCCTAAATTCAGGAACAGCCACATAGGCTCCAATTTGCATGTAACTCATGAGACACTTGAGGGCTGTATGGCCAGACTGGATCTCAAAAGCTCACAAGCACTGGGCTCCTGTGGTGGTGGCTGGAGGAGTCTGCAGAGAGCAGCTTACTCTGGACCTGCACTGCAGGACTTGGGCACATACAACCAGCAGCATGCTTAGATGGTGCATTCATCACTGTAGGTTTACTCTGGCTCTGCTTGCGCCTGCTCACTCCTTTGCTCGATTCCTGCAATTTGGACTTCCACATTTCCCTCCTGAAAAGAACACCCCTGAAGCCAAGCACCCATGGAGGCGGTGGATATGACCCTTCCCTTAGCTAGTGCCACCTCTTCTGCAAAGGGCTGGCATAACATGGTTCTAATGCTGATCAGAATACTGCAGTAGCCAGAACTAAGGATACCCTGAATTGCCAAGCATAAATATTTGATGCATTTCAATATTTAAAGAGCTTGATAAGATGATTTAAGAAACACTGTCACTTTCTGAATTATTTGTAGACAATTTAGAATGGAGTAAATCCACTTGGAATGAACAATATCTTGGCTTGGGTAGTCTGTGGCTCAGAAAGCTGTCTACATTCATTTAAAAACATCAGAGAGATGGCAATTCCAAAATTCTCTGCTAGAAGCCTCAGGTCTAGACAGGCCAGATTCCCAGCAGCAGGAGCAAGTGGAGGATCCAGGCTGTGTCCTAACATTGGCTGTAATTTTGTTCAAAGAAAAGTTTCACCTTTGGAAATAAAACAGAAGTCACAGAGGGTTTCCCTGAAAGTTTTGTTTTCAGTGAAAATATTTAGGTTGTCATATAAAAGTCAACAACCACAGCTGGAACAAAATTACTGCTGGTTGCCAAGAAAGAAGAGAAAACCCTGTTGCCTTTTCTTCCTTGACTTATTTGTTTTCTTGGAAATATCCTGATGTGAGTGGCTGCAGCTGTTTGCACCTGATCAGGATCAGGCCCAATACTGATGGCACAGTCACTTGATAAAAGCTATATGAGTCTGCACAGAATTCCCTATGGCAGTCATGTTTGTGGTACGTATCACATAGCCGCTCTGTGTCTGAAGCAGAGGGCAGGGAGGTGACAGCACAATTCATGCAACGTTAAAATGAGCTGCTTTATGTAACACAATATGCTTCAAACGTACCCAGCGCACCACGGAAACTATGCAAGGGAAGCCAAGAAACCTCTGCACAATAGCACAAACACAGACAGCCTGTAAAGGACAGCACATTCGGTTACCAGTGAGGGAACATTCTACATAAAACATCCCCTTTGTTTCTGATTTTCCTTTCCTGATCATCACTGGAGATCTCCAAATGTGCCACTAAAAGATAAAGCTTGGAGGAAAAATTCGTATGTGCAGTGGATCCTGGGAAATAGGAGGTGCTGGTTTTACAGTGCATAGGAATTTTCTCCAGTCATTCCTCGATGGTTCAGAGAGAAGCACCACACTGCCTGTTCTTCCCTAACCACCACTGGGCTCTAAGCCACTTCTTCACCTCCTTTGTCTTTGATGCTCCTGTCTGCTGCCCAAACACCACCTTGTTCTCTCAAATTGTGTGAGTCCAGGCAATTAAAAAAAAAACATTTTTAACCTGCATTTGATAAGAAAGGGTAAAGTAGAAAGTTCACTCTCACATGGTTCTTCCTGCTGCATTGCTAGCTTAGTCCAACCCACCTCCTCTGCCTACAAACCATGCCTTGCGTGTAGCCTCCACCCTTTGCCAGTCCTGTAGTCCAGTTGCTTTTTACTACCAGTGCACAAGAGCAATGCAGGGGAAGGGAGAATATTACTTTGTGATGGCACTGAGTGATTCCTACGAAGAGCAACCCATTGCTCCACAGATGTGTGGGCCAGGTGCATTATCAACTGGAAGCTTGGCTTACAAGTAGAAGCTGGGTATCTCATTTGGTCTTTCTTTGTTCTGGTTCTTTCCTGTGAGAAACAGAAATTACAAGACTTTTTGCAACTGTTGTGTCTCTTTGGATTTAGGGGGCAAATTCTATCTGTTACTGGAGGCATGCAGGGACTTATAACAGAAAGGTCTTATTCTGCTAGGTTCCTAGGTACAGCTATAACGCAGTTAGGAAAAGCAGTTTTTTTTCTTTACCAGTGAAGCAGGGGGCATATGCAGCAAGTACTATGGCAAAAAGGAAATCGTGTGCATAAAACATGAGCAAACATGACAGAAGTGTAGCAACACAACAGCTTAAGGTTTCAAAATGTTCATGGTCTTATGCTGGACAAAGGGAAGAGAGAGGCAGAAAGAATGGAGTTGCATGCTTCCAATCACAGCAAACCACCTAGGAGCAGGCATCCAAGGGTAGGTTTTGCTCAGCTAGTGATCTCAGCCATGAAGTCACTGCCAGACATTTTGCAGCTAGAGGGGATTTTGGAGACTTAAATGATTGAATATTGTGCTTTTCAGAAATTTCCCTACTCTACACTTTGCTTATGGCCTGATGATACTCCTTTTTCCTGAACAGACAGGACATCCCATCTGTTGGTTTCTTTCTCTGCCATGAAACTATGACCAGATCCAGCCCTGTGGAGCTGCCAGGAAAAAAGTGATGCTATATCTGAAGAAAACTTGGATACAGAATTCCACCTGAAGGTGTCCATTGTCCTGGGAATCTCAGAGAACATTTTTAGCCCTCTGGGATTAGGAAGGAGTTTTCCATTCTGTTGAAGGAAGAATGTGGCTCAGGGTCTCTCTTGCTTCTGTACTCATGTTGAGAGGGTGGATTCTGACAACTTTTCTCTGGGGTGTTTTTGTTTCCATTCATCATCTTGTTGGTGTGATAACATTAATCAGCAGTTCTGTGGAAACAGTGCTTTTGGAGATGAACATTGTAATCAGGATGAAGAGACACTGATGAGTATTGATAAAATTAAAGAGTCTAAATTCAGCAAAATTGCTTTCACTGGGAAAACGCATTTTCATCCATAGCCACCATTATCCACTAGCTCCATGCTAGCTTGACAAAGCCAAGCATGGCCACAGTCAGAGGGGGTGGCACCTTTGGGGAAGCCCCAGCAAAGATGTTCCTCACACCTTACATTTTCCCAGTGGTAGCTTCATCAGTATGTCAGTGGTCTCCCTCTTATGCTGTCATATGGCCAGACACTTGCAGCAAACAGCTTTGGCTCCCAGAGGGGTGACAGTCCAGAAACAGAAAACCTGGCCCATGTTTGTGCTGGAAGAGCTGGCAGCTGCCCACTGGTTGCTGCAATGCCCCTCATTCCTGCCTATTGAAGAGATTTGGGGTTTCTCCCCGGTGTTGTCTACTTTGCATGATCCATAGATGTACTAGGGCTATCGGTGACTACATTCCATCTTCATGGTAGGGAGACAAGTCTCAGGGTGACACCTTGAAATGCCTTTGAGATGCTGTGTACAGGTACTCCATTGACCTTTCTATCTGACCTCTTGCTACCACCAGAAACAATGCTATTAACTCTTTAGTGGAGGAAAGGCTTTGCCTGAGGCAACTTGAGCCCTTCTTTTATTTCTGACAGCTTCTCACAGAGTGCCTGCCCTCTCCATTCATGGTGCACAGTGTTTCTCAGCTCAGGTAGGTATAGTAGACTCACTATAGAAAAGCACCCATGTTGAGCATGCTACATGATCCTGCTCCTCATCCCCTCGAACTCTCTGTCCTATTCACTGCTCTGCTGACTCTTCATCACAGACCCCAGCACCCTCATGCCCCACTCCTGAAGGGGATGGGTAATGGGGGATGCCCTCTCAGCTTTATTAATCTACCTTTTACCTCAGTCAAAACAAATGTCCCAGTTTGCTGTGCTGGTGACTTGCAGCATGCCACTGAGCGCAATGAAACCGTACATGTGTTTGAAGGCAAAGGGCAAAACTGAAATCCGCTATTAATTCTCTCCTTATTAAGGCTGCAAAGGTCTCCCAGTAGAAAAGGTTGTCTCTGTTTTCCCTCTGGCAACTCTGTGCTTCAGGGTCTGATCTCTCCAGGGTATGTGTAAGCTTTGCTGGAGGCAGCAGCTACAACTATAGCAACTGGAAAAGGGCAGCTCTTTGCACCCTCCAGTTGCAATAGCACAAACTGGAGCAGATAAATATCCAAATGCAGAGAGTGTAATATCAGTGTTAGTGTGACTAGAATCAGGTAATTTGTGCATGAACATGACTAAATATTACAGGAAGATACCTATTTGCCCATAAACCTGTCAAAGATGGAGCATTTCAGAAGTATTTCATGGCCTATAAAACTGAAACACAAAGCTTAAAAATATCACTTCCCACCAAAAAGCATGGAATGACCACATTGCCTGTGCTGGGACCATAAAACTGCAAGTGCACTGCTCCGGGGCATTCGAAGCCTCTGTTTTCCATTCCCTGCTCAGGGAAACTGAGAGTTGCTTCAGCTTCTATGAGTTGTTTCCTGCTTTACCACCTCTCTGGAAAGAGAGGGGAAGGCAGAGGAGAAAATACAATTTCTTACTTCCGGGTATTACTGCTTATACTTCACACACTGAGAATTAATATTGTTATTGCAGTTCATATAACACAGGGTATATTTAATGTGCATTAATATAATTACTAGGGAATCATCAATAATTTCCTGCATGTTCTCAGAGGCCTGAAAGCAAGCCCCAGGCTGGCAAAGCAGCAGTCCTACACAGCATGTCTGATCAATGATTATGTTTTCCCCCTCCTAGAGACTATCTGCCCAAAATGTTTGCTTCACTCTCAGTTGGAGGGCAGAAAGGGGAAGAAGGGAGAGTATTTTGCCTGCTGTTTTGTTTTGTACTGTCAGAAACATGCTCCAGCCATCTCATTTTTTGTGAGTTGATTAAATGGTGGTCTCTGGGCCCTCAGAAGTCAAAAAACTGCCTGGATCTGGGTGAAGAAGTTGCTCCTCATAATGAACCATGCATTTGTGGGTAGGAAGATGATGCTCTAGGGAGGACATTTCAGGAGTATTTTAGGCAACACAGACAACTCTTATCTTCCCACTCTTGCTAATCAGTAATGATAACCAGAGGACTGTACCCATGTGAGGCACAGCACTGTCCTTCACTGTGTTAGCGCTGCCCCCAGCATCCCCACTCTTTTCTCAAGCCATGAAAAAGAGGATGATGACAGCAGTCAGAGGAAAATAAGAAGATATACTAAGAAACCACTTTTTCCCAGTGGGGATGATCAAATATGGGCATGGAAGCCCAGAGAGGCTGTAGGATCTCCATGCTTGGAACCATTCTAACCTCAGCTGGACAAGGCCCTGAGCAACTTCATCCAAGCCTGACTACAATCTCTTCCCACCTCAATTATTCTGTAATTCTTTGCATTTACAAGTTCCAAAGGTTTGACAGAGAAATCTTCCTGGGATTGATGACTGTCGCTTACCCACCAGCAGGCACAAAGCTGAGCACTACTTTCCTGGGAGAGGGCTGTCTCCAGATTTGCCCCCATGACAGACACCTTAATCCTTGCACAGTGTTTCGTCTTCTGCTAGTTTAATATTCAGGATTGGAAGGCAGTGGAGACAGAGACAGATGACTTGATACTTTAGCAGTGATTACTATGAATTCATTCATTTAAACTAATTTGAAATTTATTTTTCTTGCTTTTGAAGGCTGCCTTTGGATAGTTTAATAACATTACTTCCAGTGACTCTAAAAGTAAATATCTGTCAGCACTAGTTTAGCAACATCTCATCTGTATAGATGTTTTCTGATATGTAATTAAAAATACATGCTTGTTAGGAATACATAGTCTATAAATCAAAATTTCCAAGGTCTTCTATTAATCATTGTGTGTGGTGTAAGGAAGATTGCTTTCACCCTGTCACAAGCAATTCCTGCTCTGGGATCTAATAGCAATGATTGGCACTGAGGTCACAAAACAGTTTCTATTAAGTCCCTTTTGTTTTCATTTCCTTGTAACTTTCTGAGGCATTCACCTCTAGAGCTAGAATTTTCCATGCTGAGCCTCTGCCTGACGAGGACTTTAGGCAGCTGTATACTGGGAGGGAGAGTGTCGAGGGCAGTAAAAGGCATTGTTTTCCCCTCCCTTCCATGGCAAGCATAGTGGGATAACATTTGCAAAGTGGCATGGAAAGACTCCTTCTCTTGAAAGAGATGGGTACAACTCACAAGTGGAAGGAGCTGGCTGAGGCAGGCTTAGAAGCACACAAAAGAATATCTTTTCAAGCATGAACTCAAAGGAGTTGCAAGCATGTGGTTTGGTTGAAACATTGGAGGGAAGGAATGTCATCCAGAGGAACCTTGACATGTTTGTGGGCTGGGCTGATGCCAACCTTATGAAGTTTGACCATGACGAGTGCAAGGTCCTACACCTGGGTTGGAGCAATCCCAAGAACAGCTACAGGTTGGGCAGAGAAGAGATTCAGATCAGCCCTGTGGAGAAGGACTTGGAGGTCTTGGTCAATGAGAAAATGAACATGAGCCGGCTGCAGTGTGTGCTTGCAGCCCAGAAAGCCAACCGTATCCTGGGCTGCATCAAAAGGAGTGTGACCAGCAGGTCG
>JANRGW010034497.1:0-57249 GCA_024733675.1 Psilopsiagon aymara | reverse complement strand
CCCAACCTGGAGCTGTGCCTGGGATTGCTCTGACCCAGGTGTAGGACCTTGCACTTGGCATGGTTAAACTTCATCAGATTGGCATCAGCCCACCTCACAAGCATGTCAAGGAACCTGTGGATGGCATTCCTTCCCTCCAGTGCATGAACTGAACCAATTGCTTATGAAAATAGTTTTGGTGATTAACTTTCAAGCACTCCAAATACTTTTCCTTCCCTACCAGAGTCAAATGTAATGAGAATTTAATAAATCAGTGAGATTCAGTGCACAGTGAGCTGCAGCTATCAGCATTTCAGGAACCGCAACAGAACAGGCAAAATGCTACATGTGCTGCATTCAGAACTAGTGGTGAGTTAGGGTAAGCAGAAGAGCCGCTCCATGAAGTAGTGCTTGAGGAATAGCTTGAGGAGTTTTGCTTTGTGTGATTTATGCTCAATGCTTCCAGGTACGAGATGGGTCTTTTTAAAACTTCCTAATGAATATAATCTTTTAACTCTCCTTGTTGTTCTTCTGCGCAAGTTTAAGCCAGGCTAAATGCTCTGAATGCTTGGTGACTCAGGAGCTCAGTGAAAACATCAGGCCATGTCATTGGCCAAGAGACAGTAAGGGCAGACCATCAGTGGTTGTTCTCAAACAAGTTCATTAACCCAAAAAGAAACAGCAACCTGAAAAGGTTATTGTGAGAACTATTTAGACACTTGTTACTGTATTTCTTTACCTGTATGCCATGGAGTTAGATAGTTTAAGACCAAAGTCATCCTCTCTGCAGGACGCAGAGCTCTACTGGCTATTTTATGACACAGATGCAGCAGGAGAGGAAGGACTACTGATGGTTTGAGAATCGATAATCACTGTGCAAGGGCAAGAAGCACAAGTGCCAGTGACTCAGAAAATTGTGTGCCAGCCAGGACTGGGAGGTGAAGAGGTGTTGGAGCAACAACCACTGCACAACCCAGGCTCTGGAGGCTGCTGCTCATTTCAGGTGCAAGCATGCAGTGATGGCTGAGATTCAAAGCCACATCAGCCAATTTGAGGTATTTCTGAGTGGTGAAATGTGAGCAACCTCTTCTGAAGCCTGCATCTAGCTCTTCAAAATCACAATGCAGCTATTTTTGAGGTTGCAGAGTTATGATTTAAGGATGGGTTTTGTTTTTCTGGCAGGGGTTGAGCCAGGAGATCTCTGGAGAACTGTTTGCATAAGCTGCAGCAGTTACTTAATGATGAAACGGAGGAGAGCAAACTAAAAAACAGAGTATTAAAAACCTGTGGGTATATTTTGGAGAAGATTCTTCCTAAATTAACTTTTGGCAACAAGCATCTAAATGAGCAGGAGGTAAATAAGGTGGAATAATGACACATGTGGGGGCTCCAGTAGACAGGGTAATTATCTAACTTGGACAGGTAAGGTTTGGTGGGATGTATCTGACCCACACCATGAGATGGAGAAAATAAGGCCGAGAAGACTCACTGTCATTCCCTGCTGAAATGGTGTGTCTGTGTCATACAGAGGGCAAAAGGCTTTGCTAAAAATAGTGAAGAAAAATGCCTATAGGAATTCAGATGAATCACTGCAGAGAAGTTTGGGAAGTGCAGGAATGCCTATGATGATTCATGAAAAACTTACTGCTGAAATACAGAGGCAGAGACAAAGATGATGAGAAACAACCCCACAGTCTGAAAGATGGTTTCCAGCAATTCCAGCTATATTAACTCTTGATAGATTATGAAACACACAATGTCCTTATAGCAGCAGAGCATGGACCACTTCGGTACTATCCAACAAAGTACATTGCCTGATTGTCATGTGCTGCTGTTTCTCATCCAAATGTATGCCTTTCCCTTGGCTCTTCACTTCTCTCAATTCCTTCCGTTTTTGGAATATCTGTGGCTTCTGGATCTCATGATGAATCCTTGGCTGGTGAGACCCATTGCTTCTCCATCAATCTTTCAGCAAGGCAGGGACCAATTGAACCAATTGGACATGGTGTGAGTCTGTATCATTGCATACAGAACAAAATGCAACAGTAGAAAATGAAGAATGTTCAAAAAGAGTCTTTTTTTCTTGTACATATTGTCCAGAGGGAAGTGAAAGAGAGCAATTTGGAAGGGATGTTAGGAAGCGTTCAGAAGCTGTCAGTGTAATGCTGCCATGTGATAACTAATGCAGGGCAGAAGACGATTATACTGAAATGATACAAATAGCCCTATCTCAGGTTAGCAGCAATTGACTGGAGTTTAAATCACTCACCAGAATTAATTCAACATTGCATCCAAATGCCTTGGGAATTATCACAGTGCAAATCATCCCAGAACAATAACAGGCCTCAGCCTTAGTTGGTATGAATTGGTTTACTCCACTGACTTTAATATACCTTATCAAACCGGTGTCATCAAACAATAGGAAACAATAATCAAAGGCCTTATTTTAACCACTGAATAATTCCAGCAGCTGCTCAGAAGGGGAGAGGATATTGTTATCAATGTTCCCAGTGTGAGGTCTCAGTGCTAACTCATGTTACCAGTCCAAAAGCTATTACAGAAAGTAAAGATAGCAGCCTCAGAGGCTGCCTCTCTGAGGAGATACCCAGAAATGGGCTGAATTTACCACTTAGTGCGAAGGCAAACTTAGCCACTATCTCCCTATCCACAGGAGGCTTGTGGATATTCCCCAGTGGATGCTACCCACTTTTGTAGCTATCCCAGCAGACAAAATCAGCATCACCCACTACATGAGCAGGTAGGCGGACTTTGTTTGAGATGGGACTGTCCTAAGAGAGCATAAGGTTCAAAGTCTTTGGAGACATCTGGGCTTCAGTGAGCTTTGGAGATCACCAGCTTCAGAGAAGACAGAAAAGGTCCTCCAGAGTTGGTGGGATTGCTCGAGATGGAGTGCTATACATGTGCAAATGAGGACAGTCCAGGAAAGAGCTTCATCCACCCTGCTGTGCACCTTCCCTCTTAATACATACATAGGAAGATGTCTGAGCAGAAAATCCTTAATCTTCCAAGTTGCAGGTAACACTCATCTCAAAATCTTCCTGTAAAATTCGTTTGGAACTGCAGCTGTTCAGCCTCCTCATGACTGCATGCAGACCCAGGTAGACACTCAGGAAACCCATGTACCCACCCCAGTGAACAAACTAAAACAGCAGCAAGCTTGTTACTGCTGTTCTTGTGCTGCAAACTTGTCAAGTGCCTACCCAGGTACCTTTGGTAGTGCACTTCCCCTCAGCCTGCAGAGCTAGCAGCCAAACCAGTCACCTTATATCAGTAGAGCCTTCAATCTGCTGCCCGCCACATCACAAACATGCCTTTCTCAGCTCATTTCTCTTGCTCTTGCTGAGCTTTCTGACACAAGCTGCCTCTCCCCGGCTATGTTTTCTTCAACAGTGCCTGGGGACTCTCCCATGACAACTGGTGATAAGGTGGATTTGCTCTACATGGCTTAGAGTTGCTGTTTCTCTCTTCAGCCAGGGAGAGCAGTGATTATTTTCCTCTCAGGAGTTACACTAAGTTTCTGGCATTTGCACTGCCTGGCATGTCAGCAGGAGATGGTGCCAGCCCTTGTGACTTGCAGTCCATCTCTTAACTGCTGCACTCCCATGCACTGGCCGCCAGTCCTTGTGGATCTTGTTCTCAGGTTATTGAGGGATAACCAACAACCATCAGTCAGCTAACGCCTCTTGAATGATTTCCTTCATCATTACCTTGTAAATAGCATATTAGAGAAAATTGGAATCAAGAGGGAAAGTCAGGATCACTCTGACTCATTTTCTGGAACGGAGCATTTCCATGGCCATCATCTGGCCAGTTGGTTGTCTCTGAATGTGCTTTGTAGTTTCCTTCTGTTACTGCAAAATGCTTGTGCTGGGCAGCATTTTAGCATCGTGGTTTTTACCCTGTCTAGAGTGCATCGATTGTTTGCAAGCACAGAAGCTTTCCACCCCCTGTGGTGAGGTCCCCCAGGCACTCACACTCCAAGTCTCCAGCACTCACACATCAAGTTGGAGGCTGCCTGGGGAGGCCAGGCCATTTTGCAGTGCTATGGATGTCTACAATGAAGGCAAGGACAGTGTAAGGCCAGGAACTGTCACCTCATAGAATCACAGAATGGTTTGGATTGGAAAGGACCTTTAGATCATCCAGTTCCAACCCCCTGCATGGGCAGGGACGCATCACACCAGACCATATCGACCAAGCTTTGTGACTTGAACACCACCAGGGATGGAGCATTTGCCACTTCCCTGGGCAACCCATTCCAGTGCCTCACTACCCTTACAGTAAAGAACTTCTTCCTTGTATCTAACCTGAACTTCCCCTGTTTAAGTTTAAACCCATTACCCTTTGTCCTCCCACCACCCCTGGTTCTGAGGTGACTTTACTCAAGCCATGGCCCTGTGTATTGCTCCCCAGCATGTGCAGAAGTGGAGCAGCAGCCACAGGGTCTTCCTCGGACGGAGCAGAGTCTGGGAGAGGCACAGTGAGCATCCAGGGCTCAGTCCTCCCATGTGTGCATGTGAAAGTCAACACAGGAAGGCAGATCACCTTCCTCTCCACCGCTCACCTTTGTCACCTCGTCTGTGAGTGATGGAACTTCTAACTTTGCTCTGGAAACATTCCAGAGCTCTCCTAATCTCGGCAAGTTTTCTGTCTGCCTTTTCCTATCTTTGTGATACTTGGCAATTTTCTCTTCTCCTCCAGTTACTAAAAAAATGATCCCAATATGCAAAGGGCACTCAAAAACAACCAAAAAAGAGAGATGTTTTGTCTAAGAAAGAAATGCAGACCATTGGCTGGCTGAAGGAAAACTGCAGCATTTTAATTACCCTGTGAGTGGCACACACAGGACACGATTTACACATGTGTTCAAGGAACCAGCACATTTCCGATGGAATTACTGTGCAAATGACAGCGATAGGCATAAACAGGAGCAGTGAGCAGTGTTGGGAGGTTTAGAAAAGGGAAATGTGGTGTTTAGAATGCTACTGTTCATAATAATGTCCTAGACAACAGATCACTTGAAGCAATAAGGTTATGTATCAAAACTGGAATAGTGAAAGGAGTAGAGAAAGCCACAAAATGATCAGAAATGGAACCAGGTAGGAAAAATGATGGGGCCAAATCACTCCAAAAATGGTTTTGTTTTGGTGCACTCAACTACTGGGAGGACGGTATTTGTGCAGTAACCGCTGCCCAGGCTGCTGCAGGATGCCTAAGTTGCTCCTGAGACACAGCAGAGCACAGGACCTCATCCCCACCATGTGGGTACGGTGCAATTTGGTGGTCAAGCCTGATCCTGGTCTGTCTGTTCTGTATCAATGAGGTGGGCAGTGCCTCTTGTTCTGCTTACACTGTGAGTGCTACAATTCCTTTCATCAGTTGTCGGCCTTTGGTGTATCTCATTTTAGGTTTCTTTGAGGGGGTTTGTAGTTGACAAACTGGAAGGAAATTGGATTTTGTGTTTGCCCTGAAAACTCTTCAGACCTTCATGTAAATGAAAATTCTTTGTCCTCTACACTCATTTGGTGGCAAATGAAATTTGTTCTTTTTAAATCTATGATAAGACAAAGGAATGAAGCTATAGTAAACCTTGTTTCAAGCAGTTTTGGCTAAAATGAGATGACGATTGCATTGCCTGTGCCCTGCAATGCTGGCTTGCACCAATGTGAGTGGGGCTAAATGGTGTGGAGGGCAGTGGATGGGGCTTGAATACCTGAGTTTCATTTGCACCTCAGTTACAAGCCACTTACTATCCTGTGGATCTCCACTGCTCTCCTGTACAAGGGCACTGATCTCTTCAGTAAGCTGGCTGGGGAGCAGCAGAGGGAAAGCTGGCTGGTGTCTCCCTCCAGGACCTGCTTTAGGCTTGCAGATGGCCATTAATGCCCGCAGGGGCAGGGGCTGCTGCTTGAGCATCCCAGGTGGGATATGAAGGAGAGCTAGTCCAGACCTGGTCCTGCATCAGGGTGGGTGAGGAGATGGTGACTGACAAATTAGATTCGCTCTTGTCTCTAGTCAACCCTTTGCAACCCAGGAAAGGGCTCTGTGCTTCCGGCAGATCTATCAGCAATCCCAGCAAAGGCTGCAAAGTGGATGCCTCCTTCACCAGGCACAGTTCAGCTCCTGGAAACATTCAGGTTTGCTTTCCTGTGCTTTTAAGCCAAGGATCACAGCAGTAAGCAAGACCTTTGGCCACAGCTATGCTAACTTACATATTACTCGAGCCTAGAGTAAAACATGCACTGGCATGTACTTACAAATGTCGACAGAACTAGCAAAAAACATCAAGCCCTGACCTGAGCTACACAAAGGGCAAACCAAGGTCTGTTTTCAGGTTTGATCTTTCTTCTGACCTAGGCATGGCTCAGAAGGAGACTTGATAGTGAGGTCTGGTCTCCTTGCTAGGAAAATGATGTGGTGAGTTTTGTCAGCAGCCAATGGCAAGCAGTGGTGGTACACTCTCCGTGTTAGACCCCATGGTCCTCAAGCCTATCTCTGCAGGATGGATGTAGGATCTGTGGATGAAAGAGGATTATATTAAAAGCCGCTTCTTTGCTGTAGAATCATTCTTCTCTCTTGCACAAAATCCGTCACTTACCTGAGTGCTGCCTTCACTCATGCATGCAGATAATATTAATGAACAGGAAACACTGACTTTTCAGGCTCTGAAGGAAAGGGGAGAAGAGAATCTCTGGGCTCAGGGTTTGCAACAATTTTCTGCCTGTCTGCTCAAACACATAGGGAGCCACAGAACGTCCTCAGCAGCCTGGCTGTGGACAGGCCCTTCGGACCAGGCTTTTTTCTCCTAGAAGTAAACCCAGAGGGTTCATCATGGTTAACCCCAGCTAAGCCCCATAGAGCTGCCCACTCACCCTCTCTGATGGGATGAGGGAGAGTCAGAAGAATTAAAGTGAGAAAACTGGTGGGTTGAGTTACAGTTTAATAGGAAAGCAAAAGCTGCACACACAAGCAAAGCAGACCAAAGAGTTGATTCACCACTTCCCGCTTGGCTAGAAGTCTTCTTGTTGACTTAAAAGGAACGCTGGCAGGTCACTTGGATGTGTGAGAGGTCTCCTGTCAAGCACCACATGCTGAGTCCAGACCTGCTTAGCTGCTATCAAAAGTATGGCCTTCGGTAGCAATCAGCAGGTGAACAAGAAGCTGCCCTTTATCTTTTAACGCGCTGATACCTGGGTAGCTTCACCTCTCTGGGAGACTTAGACCAACAGCTTTGTTTCAGTTCTGTAGTGATGGATTCAGGCACCCTGTGATATGGTTCAGTCTGTTGACAAATGGAGGAGTTCCCTCTTTCCAAAACACAGGTTAAACCTGAAGATGACACAGAGCCTTGTTTGTAGCTCTAGCTTTCTCTGTCACATCTGGAGACTGAAAGGTGTCTTCTCTGGGGTTCTCTTCCAGCAACCATTACCAGCATGTTGGATTCAGCCTTCCTTGGTTTACCTTCCCTGCATCTTTCAATGCGCTGCCCTGCATCTTCCATGGTTTCAGACAGAGGCATGTCTTGGTGGAAGGGGTTTAAGAGCAGCTTTACTATTTTTAATATAATAGAACCTGTTAACAGGGTAATATGGTGGCCACTAAGTATAGCCCAGTCTGGAAGAGCAGTTTGCTGCAGCCTAGAGATAAGATGGATTGTTTCAGTTATTTAAAGATATTTCCAGTTGCAGTCATTCCTGGACAACATGGACGGATATTTTTCCAAAATGGGCCACAGCTGCTTTATATCGTAGCTGCACTGACAGCACCCGAGGAGTCAGTGTGTTCTCAATGAATCTTCCCAAGGACCTTTCAGGTGTGGGATGGGAAATCCATTCATGTTTTATCAGGAGCTGATCCAATATCCAACAGCCTGTTGTGCACAGCAGATAAGCAATGCATGTGGTATGGAAATCTCTGCCTTCAACACTCTCTCTCTTTCAGGAGAAAGAGAAAGAATAAAATAGAGGTGAGCTTGACTGTTCACAGGAGTCCTTTGGTGAGCTGCAGGAGGAAAATGTGTCACCACAAAGTTAAATCAGACTCTCAGCAAAAGCAATAACAAGCTTTAAAATCATGTTTCTGGAGTCGGAGTGAATGCTGGAGGGGTGCTGTCAGCATGTCTGTCACATCCTGCAGGGTCCCACTGAGCTGCCCGCATTTTGTTGGGCACCAGGAACCTGCTGGACAGGAGGAGTTGCTGTTGTGGGACAGCCTCCAGGGCAGAGGGAGATGCACTGGCCACAGAAGAGTACTGGAGACCCGGCTGGTGGCTTTGGTTCATGGTTGAAGGCCATTGGGGAATGTCACTGTCATGATAAGTCATGCATCAACCTTGTAACTAAGAAATTCCCTGTGGGTGCCTTTATCCTTCACACAGGGAGGTGATTCTTGCAGGCATGGGGCTGTCACTGACTGCAGAACCTTGGGGAAAAGCTGCTGGGAGCTTGCCAGTGGGCACTGCCTCCTGCAGGAGCTGGAGCTTGTGAAAACACCGGCCTGGGTGTTTCATTTTTAAATCCACAGTTGTCAGAAGCTCCGCTGTGCCTTGTTTCTGCACACACACAGAATAACACAGGGAGAACAGAGCCCTTCGCCGCACTGCCAAACTGAAAGTGTATAATGGAGAAGAGAAGCTGCTTTAGGCATGTGCAATGCACTCCTATGATATGGGGAGCAAAAGGGAAGCAAAAGCTGTATTTCAAATAAATAATAGTTATCTATGTTTTGGAAGGCTTAGATGTGGCTGTGCTCAATAGCGTATCAAGAGAGGTTGAGTAGGATAAGGACTGTAAAAGCAGCCATGCAGATGAACGGTCTTGATGCTGTTTGTGTCTTAGGGTTATTGTCCCTTGCCTGTATTAATGTCGTTGGTAGACAAAGGGCTTGGCAGACTAGCACATAAAATGCCACACTGTAAAAACACGGTGAATCAAGAACTCAGCTTGTCTGTGTTCAAAGGAGAACAGGTCTCTTGTTGAGGATGTAAATAGTTCCCATCCCTCAGGGAGGACCAAGCGTGCCTCTCTGTGGGGAAATCTGTTGTTCTTTGCAGGCTCAGATACAAAACAGCAGGAAGAGTTCAGCAGCGACCAAAGCAAAAGAAGCCTCCCTGGTCCAACAGCAGCGACAGAGGATGGAAAATCTCCTAAGTGGGGCTGTAATGTGAAGGGAGAAAGAGGGACGGGAGAAATCACCTCCTTGCTGTTGTCTACTTCTGCATCGTGAGATCTCCATCCTCTGGGCCAGTAGAAGGTCTTTGCTCTTGGCAGACTTTTTAGAAGCCCTCATTTTCCCTGATATTTTTGTCACACATTACCAATTTCCTAGGTTCAGAACTGTGCATTTCTTACCAGCTCTGATCTGCTTCCCCTCTCTTGCTTTGACATATGGCAATTTTTCATTTCTAAGTGGAGCCTTCACTATGCCACAGTGTTGGAAAGGATTTTAGCCAATGTTATCTTCTATTGATTGTGGGACTGTGATTATTTTGGCTTGACAACTCATTGATCTCCATTAGCCTTCTGTCTTTGTCTTTCCTCCTGTTTGCTTATAATTTGCTTATCATTTCTTAAGTCTGGCGGAATTAGCAATTCTGAATCACCAGGCTTGTGTGCATGCCTGTGTGTGTCATTTGTTAGTGGGATTGTCCTATGTTTCCCCTAGTAAGCAGAAGGACCGTCAGTGCCTGAGCAAATATAGTGTGAGATGTATACAGATGAACAGAACATAAATCCCTCCCAAATTGTCAGCAGCACCTTGCTGTTCCTCTCTTAATTGCAGTCAGACCTACCTGTAACTCAGGTCCCATGTGCTTCATGTCTAAGGATATGCCTGTGCTAAAGTGAAGGTCTGCACTCTTCTCAAACCCTCGTTAGCTTGAGGCTACCTGAGAAGAGTCATGACCATGGGGGAAATGTAGATTTACTAACTTGAGGCCTGGGAGCAGGTCAGCCCACTGCGCCAGCTCCCAGGTGAGTGTGTTCACCGCATGCCGCAGCTCCTGAGGGTGAGGAAGACGATGCTGTTTGGGCTCTGCACTGCTTGCCTGCTATCCCGTTTCACAAGTGCTGCTTTGCAAACCTCCTGTTCCCTCAGGGGCAGAGTTTCTCAGTGTTAAAAGCCTGTAGTACAGTCTGTGAGCAGAGTGATTGCCCCAAGACAGAGGTGTGTAAAGACAGCAAGGAAGCTTTATCAGGACTCTGCAGAACTTCCCCGTTGCCCCTGCATGTGCGCACACAGTGGTACCCCCATCCAGGACATCCCAGGGGCATGTAAAACCTCTAAATATGTCTAAATAAGAAAAGGCTAAGTGTGCCTGCAGACACCGCCACTAAGGTCGAGCATAAGAGCAAAGGGTGCCTTATTCAGAGCCTTGGGAGAGACTCTCCTGCACTTTCCCCATCTGGAGCACAAAGGGTCTTTGCTCCAGCAGCACCGGGAGGTCGGAAGTTACTGCCTGCTCCATGTGCAGAGCTCCAGCATGGAGCCTGCCCAGGCTGGAGGTGGAGGTTTGCTTTGTCATACCTGAGGCACAGCGTCTGATCTTGTGTGCATCACCATAGGAGACAGCAGCTGAAATCCCTGCACTTTGTGAGGCACTGAGAGAGGACTGGCAAAGCAGGAGGCCCTTGATGAAACAAAACAGACATGAAGGGAGCACCGGTTCTGCAGGCTGAGGCTGCCTTAGCAGCCAGGTCTGGGTTTGCCCCAGGGCTGATGGAAGTGGGGAGGGTTCTGCAGGGTCTGCTCACTCCACTACTGAGTGCGCTGCGTCTGACAGAGGTACCACTGTCCTCCCCTTGGCTGCAAGCAAGGCAGGCAGTGAGGCCGGGCAAAGCAGGCACAGGAACAACCAAGGCCTCATCAGCTCTTATTATAATCCCAAAATGCTATGTGAAACTACAGTGGCGTGCAAGTGAAGGGGGTTTGTGCGTCCAGGTGTTTGGGAAAGATGGGGTGCAGGTGAGCCATATCCTGGCTGTGAGTGCTTGGTAAACCCTAGTACAAGCTGCAAATGTTTTGATCAGGCTGAATTTATGAGGAAATGAACTGAGGGGTAAAATCCCGGCATACTGTGAATGTCCTGATGTGCAGTGTCTGCAAGCTCCTGATGTAATCCCTGCTAAGGAGATGACGAGGATTGGAGAGGGTGTCAGCTTTGCAGTTTAGCTCATTACTGAGACACACAAATGCCTTGTGCTGCCACTGACTGTGTTTATACAGCCTTATTTTGGAAGTAATTAGTTGTTGGATTCAACACAAGTCAACTGTGATCCCTTTCAATAGGAG
This sequence comes from Psilopsiagon aymara, assembly GCA_024733675.1. Taxonomy (NCBI): domain Eukaryota; kingdom Metazoa; phylum Chordata; class Aves; order Psittaciformes; family Psittacidae; genus Psilopsiagon; species Psilopsiagon aymara. The sequence goes on along the minus strand of JANRGW010034497.1, from coordinate 45,960 downwards.
AGGAAGGGAAGGTCTTTGCATTGGCAACAGAGAAAGCAGGGCTGGGCAGGAGCACAGGAATTGCACTGTCAGGAGGGCAGACCTGCTGGAAAAATAGTATTCCAGAGGCAAGACTGACACTTCATATTTGTCTCCCTTTTGGGGAGATATAAAGCATACCAACCTTCAAAATACTTCTGTGGGTACTTTTATTAACAATAAAATACTGCAAAATCTGATTTACTGCATGCTTAACATGTCGACAGACAGATTTGTGGCTGAATAAACATATTTTTCTGCAAATCAAAGACCCATATCTCAGGAACACTTCATTTGTGTTACAAATCTTTCCCGTCCCTAAGAAAAATACTGAATTTCCCTGAATGCTGGCCAGTTCTACCTGGGCAGGACTGTGGGAGGCTGAGAATGGAAGCTGCAAAACTAAGTGACCTGCTTAAATAACGCTGCTAGGCAGAAGTCATTCCAGGGAGAGGGTGCAGAGAGGGCACATGAATCAATACTGTTATGTACTGAATAGCGAAGCACTCAAGAGCAGACACTGGAAGAACAGGAGACTCTTATGGAAAGGATGTGAGCTTTCTGGTATGGGAGCAAAGGACCTGGAAAATGCTGTTAAATGCCTGATGTCTGAATCACGGTTGTGTTTGTAAGTACTTTTGTTCATGGTCTCTGGAGTGGAGCAAAACTGAGCTAGATTCAAGGATGATGAAAAGGGTGTGTAAGGTCTTGTGCCAGGAGCCAGCTCTCTGTTTTCCACGTAGAATCATAGAGTCATAGAATGGTTTTGGTTGGAGGGAACATTGGAGCTCATCCAGTTCCAGCCCCCTGCCACAGGCAAGGACATCTTCCACTAGAGCAGATTGCTCCAAGCCCCGTCCAGCCTGGCCTTGAACACTGCCGGGGATGGGGCAGTCACAAATCTGCGAACCTGTGCCAGTGCCTCACCACTCTCACAGTAAAGATCTTCCTGATATCCAATCTAAATCTTCCCTCTTTCAGTTTAAAGCCATTCTCCCTTGTCCTGTCACTGCATGCTCATTAAATATATCCCCCTCCATATTTTTTGTAGGAACCATAGGTAGTTGAAGCTGCTCAAAGGTCTTCCTGGAACCTTCTCTTCTCCAGGCTGAAAAAGCCCAGCTCTCTCAGCCTGTCTTCATTAGCAGTGCTTTCATTAGCCAAAGGTATGTTCAGCAAGATGAGGAAGATGTCTCTGCTAAAATGATAAGGCTGACATCTGCAAATCTGTTCAGACTCGTCATGTGCCACCATGTCTCTTCTACCTGTGTAGGAGAGGTGAAGAGAATCTGCTATAGTTGTTTCCCAACCCATGGGCTGTGGTCCTGAAGAGCTAGCAGCAAACAGGTCCTTGGCAGCCAGCTGGCACCAGAGGACAGAACAAGGCTGCATTGCCCATAGGGTTGCTGCTGACTTAGCTTTGTCCCCATAAAGTCTCTCTTCAGCAACATCACCTCTTCCCAGAAGACTTCCCTCTGGTATATCACTAAATGCAAAGTTATATTTGCAGGGTGGCCTCTTTCCCAAAGGTCCAGAGCACCAGGCCACAGCATTTTGAGATGTTGACACTGTCAAATTCCTTTAGAAAAGAGATTGACAGTGATTGCATCTCAGCTTATCTCTGCTGGTGACCCTGTTAGAGTCAATTCTCTGCCCCTACTATAAAAGCTGCTTGCATTTGTGGAAGATGCTGTTGTGTCCTCCCACCCCATGGATTAGCATCAGGTCAGGGAGTTTGGTGAGTAAAGAAAGAAATGATTTGTAAATGTTTATTTTGTGTTATTATTCTTCAGCTCATTATCTGGGCAGTGGAGGTTGAACCTTGTGCATCTTTGAAGGTCAGTTCTGAGGATCAAGCTGCTAATTACATCAAAATACCATTTCATTATTGCAGCAGCTGAGGGGAATGTATACTGCTACCGCAGCTTCATCTTTTCCTACATGGACCTACAGGCAGATGTAAAAGGTGATGTTTCCAGCCTGGAAGATGACTGGGGGTTATGTGAAGGTGGCAGCTCTTTGGTTGCAATCTGTGTTTCCTTCAAAACGTAGTCAAATCAGGTTTTGTAAGCTCCGCTGCGCTGCACAAAACCACGACAGGCAAAGTTTAACAGGCAGAGCAGCTAGAGAAATAATGAGACTTTAAAGCTCAATTTGAATAGAACAATGAATCAGAAAGGTACCTCAAAATGTAAAGAATTAGTTAGCTTCCTTGGTCTTCTTAAAATGAAGTAAAAAATATGTTCTCTTCCCCAGAAAGATTATTTAAATCCATTATAATTCCAAATGGCATTACCAACATGCTGTTTCATCTCATTTCAGTCTGATGGCATGAATTAAACACAGGAAGGTTCCCTCTTCCCAGCACATATCTACAGTGCTCCAGTCTGATATAATGGGCTCAAAACCCATCTGCACTGTGACTGATGAGTGCTGCTGTGCCCAGATGGTTTCCAAAGATGCTCCATGGTACAAGATGACAGCAAACCTCACCTACGAGTCATTACATTTGTCATCATCTGAAACAAAATACTGAAACAAGAAGATATTTGCCATAGTGCAGCATTGCCTGGATGAGCCCAGGGAGACTGGTGGAAGATGTGGTTCAGCTGATTTTCTGATCCTCCATGTTTACTCACATGCCAATACAAGCTGGAGAGATGAGATCGGTATATAAGATGCATGAAGAGAAAATCTGGAAACAGAAAATCAATTGAACCCCATTTTCAATCATAATTTGGGAGAGGATATAAGCCAGGAAAATTATTACAAGAGCATGACTGGGGAAGGTGATGGCGTGTTACTGAGGATTTGGATGTCAGCCCTCAAACAGGCAGAGAGGCTGATAGTCTGCACCATCTGCATATAACAGTACCTATGTGTGGGATCAATAAAAGGCTGACATGCTAAATCAATGTAAAAGATTACATCTAAGCCGGCTGTCACAAATCACATCTAACTAGAGGCTCTGAAAACTTGAGAGGCAAGTCATAGTGGTTGAAAAATTACATATCAATCTGATCTCTGTTTCTTTATCAAGACATCTCTGCACATTCCTACCTGCTGTCTCAATGACAAGTGTGAAGGTGACTGATTAGAAGGCACAGAAAATGAAGAGGAGCAATATAAGCCTGACACAGGGCTGACCCAGTAGATCTGTCCTCATTGTGACCAGCATGGCAATGCAGCCACCTCACATCTCCAGCTCCTGGAGATTAGATGGGGGCAGAAAGTGACTGGAAAGAGTACTGAGAATAATCCAGTGGTTACAGAGAAGTGCATGGCCCAGGTGCTGAGGGCCAGGCTGTGGGATCTCAGTGCTGTGCATGAATAGACTGTGGGATAAGCCTGGGTCTGAAAGGTCCAGGATATGCTAATTTAATCCTTGAAGCAAGGATATGGCAGCCACTGCCTGAGCCAACGCCAAGCCAGTGCCCATCAACCCAGCACAAGGTGTGAACATGAGCAAATTTAGACATGAACCTGAAGCTACTGTCCCTCATGATGAGTTCCAGCCCCATCTGAGTAAGGATGCAGCCCATCATTAGCAATTCCTGTCCAGTGGCCATCAACATTCTGAAGGAAGGGTTCAGTTTAATGACATATCGGCCCAATAACACAAACACAAATGATTTTAATAATTATAAAAGGAAATCTGGGTCACAATAATACTTCATTCTGTACTTATGGCCTGGACTGCACCTAGAGACCTTTTTTCCACATTTCTTACGGTTTTCAGTTTACCAGTCTGTGCAATTTTTGCCTTGTAAATAGTGTCATTCAGTGTTATCTAATCTCTCCTGAGTGCATGGTTCATGGGTCTGAACTGCTTTTTAAGTTGTGATAGCTCAGGGAGAGCCACACTAGGGATAGCTGCTCTGAAGACATTCACAGGGCAGATAAATTCCTATCTGAGACACATAAGACATCTATTGTCTCACCCACCAGGGGAAGTCAGGCAAGCTGCTCTGCATAAAACCTTCAGCATTCAATTGGGACAAACACTGGCTCTTCTGAACAAACACCCACACTTTGCATCTGCTCCATTATACATAACATCTTCTGAAAGCAGGCAGGGAAATGTGCATCCATAAAGAAGGGAGCTAGAACAGCAGTTACCTGCAAGCTGTCAAGGTGGATTTGTGTACACTTTCATTTTGCAAAATGAATATCGTGAGCTCTTGGTGGCCAAATACCTCTTCTCGTTATAGAGCAATGTCGGGTTTTAGGGGCTTCAGCTCCCCTGCAGAACTTAGAATCATATGGTTTGGGTTGGAAAGGACCTTAAGATCATCCAGTTCCACCCCCCTGCCATGGACCGGGATGCCTCGCACTAGACCATGTCGCCCAAGGCTTTGTTTAACCTGGCCTTGAACACTGCCAGGGATGGAGCTTTTGCCACTCCTCTGAGCAACCCATTTCAGTGCCTCACCACCCTCACAGTAAAGAGCTTCTTGCTTATATCCAACCTGAACTTTCTCTGTTTAAGTTTAAACCAAAGCTTACCCGTACTCTTCAGCTTGCTCAGCCTGGTGGTGCTCTGTTTTTCTCTGTGTTTTGCTGTCTGCTGTGACTGATACGAGCCTGTGGAAGAATGTGCCATTCACTTTGAGGTCAATTCTGAAAGGAATTGTTGTCTCCATGTTATCAGCTCAAAGGAAATATCTTCTCCAGAGGATGTACTTCCTCAAACCGGGCATCTTAGCAAGCAACCATCAAGAGACTGACATTTCATTTTGTGATAACTGAGCACTCAAAAGAAGCCATGGCTGGAGATGTGAATGATTTCTTTATTTGTCTCAGAGCAGAACCTGGCCATATCCAGGCTTTTGTGGAGCCCAGTTTTGCTTCTGCCCCATGCGTTTTAGGAGTAGTTATTTCACCCTCCTGCTGTGAATGTGAAGAGCAGTGTGCCTCAATGCCAAACATCAGGAAATGGACATGCAGTCCTACAGAGCCATGCATACAAAGGCACATACAACATGGAATGGTGCTTTCAGAGAAGTCAGACCGCGGCGTCAAGCTTCACCACATCAGGAACAGGAAGTCTCGGAGAGACTCCCTAGAGCTCCAAGGTGACAACAAAGTATTTAGGAGCATAAAGACCTTTACTGCAGAGCTAAAGGATTTATTAACATCAGTCTGCACCACAAAGAATGCTGGGAAATATTGGCCCCAGATGTATTTTTTCAGGCTCAAATCGTAGACAGTGAGATGTTAAAACACGAGGTGTTGAACCAGCTGAAGAGCCACAAGCTGCTAGGAATGAAAGGTATATATCCCAAGAGAACCGGAGGAATTTAAGCAGAAAGGAGCTGAGTTGCTAACAAAAATACTCTGCCTCTCATTATATCATATCTGTAGCTTAGAAAGAGCTGATCCTAAGATGTGGACCAGCGAGCCCTTCTCCAGTGCCAGCTGCATTGGTTGAAACTAATCAAAACCAGAAGTTCAGCTGGATGGACATGACAGAATGGGGACGACTTGGTCTGGATTCACTGAAGGGAAATTGTCTCTCTAATCTACTAGAGGGTATTTTTTAATACATTGCCAAGAGAGTGGATGTGACTTTCTCGGGCTTTCAAGAGGCATAGGACAAAGTCCTTCACAGGAGGCAACTGGGAAACAATTACCCTAATGTATGAGACTGAATATTGTCACGGACTAGAAACTGCCTAAGAGAACACAAAATAAAGGATCAGTTGCAACAGAGTAAAGAATGAACATGAACCTTCCCTTCCTATACCCTGCAGAATAAGAGTTTCTTACCAGGACTCATGCTTCATATTTTTTATAAGGAATTAAAGAGCTGACAGAACCTTGAGATGTGTTGGAAGTGCTGAAGGCTGTGAGGAAGCTCTGACAGCTGGGGTGTACTCTATCTCCTGCTCAGTGGGGTTTTGAAATGCTCCACACAGAATACTGCTGCTGAGCAGTTATTGCCAGGTTTATGTGACCCATGTGTTGCAGAGACAAGCTGCCAGCACAGCAGTTTCTGCATCCTTGTTTTCACTTGCTCTGTAACTGAAGCTGGTTCCAATTAGTTTTGTCACTTTTCGAGGAATAAACACATCTTGCAGCTCTTTCTCAGAACCACTGCTCTGTTAAGATCTCCATGCTGAATTCCCATCTCTTGCAATCCCGTTGGCATATGTACAATTACCCCATAAAGGACAGCAGCCCAGTGGGAAAGCAGGATCAAGCTGTGGTTCAGCTCTTACCTCTTCTGAACTATTATGCAGCATTTCCTCAGGCTCACTGTATCATGCTAGACATTGCATGATTCCCTATCAGCAGCTCAGCTCAGCAGTCCTTCATCTAAAGGTTTTTGTATTTCTTCCATCTGAAAGGCCTTGAGAACCAAGTGTAAATGGAGCTGTGGTTTAGGAAAAGGAGTCACAAGTTAAAAAGACTGGAAAATCTCCAAGATGGGTATCTTCTTATTCAAGAGTTCTTATTTTCCCATCAAGTCATGTTGAGTTGTGTGTCAGGGTCATTTTTTTTGATAGGGATTTTGCAGACTTCTGATTTCCTGTTTCCAGAGATTTTCCTCTACGTTGTGTTGTGTGTTCAAACGCCTTTCCCCACAAAGTGTCTTGCAGAAAATATCAGAAGAAGCCACACCAAATGCTTTTCACCTACTGCTTCTGTTACTGGCTAAGTTTGCAGTACTTATAGTCTCCTACTATGCAGACATACTTCCTTATTCCCTCTGTGTTACCTGCTCCTCATTAAGGGATACTGGCAAATTCAAAACCAGCAGAGAAGTGCCAGTAGTAAAACAGATGACTGCTTTTACCATGACTATAGATGAACGATTTTAGCAGCTAAACTGCTAAGGAAGCCTTTCCTGAGAAGGTAATCTCTGCTTCCTGGCCTATTTAACAAAGAAGATTGTATTTTTGTGAAAAAAAGACAGAGTTTCTACTAAGTTCTTTACTTGTGATCTGTAACAGGTTTGTATTCTCACTAGAAATAAGATTACTGGAATCACCATCTCTTTAGGCCAAACAACCAGCTTGCTGTCTAAAATACAGTGTTACTGACAAAACGATCATAGAGTAGTTTGGGTCGGAAGGGACCTTCAGAGTTCATTTAGTCCAACCCCCTTGCAACGAGCAGGGACATCCTCAAATAAATCAGGTTGCTCAAAGCCCCATCCAGCCTGGCCTTGGATGTTTCCAGGGATGGGGCATCACCAACTCTCTTAGCAATCTGTGGCAGCGCTTCACCACACTCATTCAAAAGAATATCTTCCTTATATCTAGTCTAAATCTACTCTCTTTTAGTTTAAAACCGTTACCACTTGTCCTATCACAACAGGTCCTACTGAAATATTTATCCCCATCTTTCTTATAAGGTCCCTTCAAGTATTGAAAGGCTGCAATAAGGTGTCCCAGGAGCCTTTTCTTCTCCGGGCTGAACAGCCCAACTCTCAGCCTGTTTTCATAGCAGAGCTGCTCCAGCCCTTACAGCATCTTCATGGCCTCCTCTGGACTTGCTCCAACAAGACCATGTCCTCCTTATGTTGGCGGCCCCAGAGCTGAATGCAGTACTGCAAGTGGGGTCTTACAGAAGCAGAGGAGAGGGGGAGAATCACCTCCCTCAACCTGCTGGTCACACTGCTTTTGATGCAGCACAGGATGTGATTTGCTTTCCGGCTGCAAGTGCACGTTGTCCATTCATGTCCAGCTTTTTATCCGTCAGCATCCAAGTCCTCCTTGGCAGGGCTGGTCTCAATCCCTGCGTCCTCCAGCCTGTATTGATACCAAGGGTTGCCCTGACCTACTTGGCCTTGTTGAAGATCATGAGATTCACGTGGGCACAATTCCTGAGTTTGTCCTGGTCCCCCTGGAAGGAATCCCACCCCTCAGGCATGTCAGCCCCTGTAACAGCAGCACCTTTGGTAAGATGTAGCAGTGATCACTAGAATTACTAAATTCTTTGTAGAGCAGTAACAGCACTTGAAATATTCGAACAGTTTTCTGATAAATGGGTGGCCTTGCGCTTAGAACTGATTTTAGCTGGAGAGGCTGATACAATGTCAGAAGCATGGAGGAACAATGACAAGGTAAAGAGGGGGTTGTTCATTGTAAACCACTTCTGATGAGAGTTTTTAAATGCATTCATCTGCACCAGTGCTGAGAATAGTCAGAGAAAGATCTTAATATTTGTAGATACTTTCATTTCCCTGGAAATCTTCAGTGAGCTCTGCTAACCACCACTCCCCAGCTGACTTCTCACAAATGTATAAAGTAAGTGGGTTCAACAAGAGATTTGATTTAATTTTGCTTAATTGGCAAGCGCCCACACACATGTGTACCTACAAATCTTAGGCATATACATGTTTAAATTGAATGAAGCTAGGTCAGTTCCTGTTGCGGACCTTCCCTATTCGTTCTCCACTCTTTGACTGCAATTTGCAAGGTACTTCGAGTCACTGCCAAAACCCTAGACTTACTAAAGTCAAGAGAAGTACTGTTATCAGCATCCATAGGCTTAGGATGTCAGTCTTATTTTTCTAAGCCTCCTGCAAAAAGCTAGGCAGTTTGGGGCAATGGAAATAATACCTATTACAGTGAATCAGAAGAGAGTATCTCCTTTAATCTGGATTTGTCAAAATTTAACATGACAGAACCCTACACAGTTTGCTTTTTAGTGCTCTTTCCCAGTAGCAGCATTGCACAAGAGCATTGTGCTCTGCTTCTGTAATGGGGTGAGGGCGAATATGCGCATCTCAGTACAAAGGGTCACCTATACTGCAGGAGCGCACAGGTTTGCACATCAAACATCACTCCTGAGCTAACTGAAAGCTGATGCTCTTGCTTGTGCCGTCAGGCACAAATCATCATGAGGGGGCACTAAAGAGCTGTCAATAGCAAACTTGCCTTGATGCAGGGTTTGTGGGGAGAGGTAGTTATCTGGTTTTAGATCGCCAAATATTTTGCCTGAGATCTGAGATGGTCTGATTTCAAACAATGGGGAAGCTGAAGTTTTCCACGAGCCTTTCAAGACCGTATTCTAAAAACCGGGCCTGGAAAATACTTGGTTTGTAAAGTTCAGAAGGGGCTTGGGAAAGGTGGACAAGCCCTTTTAGTGATGAACTTCAAGTATTTCCTGTTTTGTAAAATATCCTGGTGGGAGACTAGAAATATCACCAGGCTTTACAACACCTGCAGCGCAAATGGAAAACGAATGAATGAAATGCAAACTGGACTAAGTAAAGACGGACTATTTCCTCCTAAGGACTGGATTACGGATTGGGTGGCAAAGCTGGTGCAGTTGGAGTCAGCAAATTGCATAGAAAATCCCCTATCTCATAGAAAAAGCTGAGGATTTTCAAAATGAAAATGGTCCATTTCACAAGCGACTCGTGAGCATTCCCTTGGGACTGTGCTGCTAACAGATGTCCTCAAAGTTGTTCTCGCAGGCCCCCTTGAAATGGAATGCACATATGGCACAGACTGCAATCAGACACTCTCAGCGCGGGCAGGCTGGGCACTAATTTTGCACTCGCTGTGTAAATCTGAGCAACTGACTCCATGGTGCAAGGTCACCATCACTCAAACCCCAGGGAAGCCAGAGAGAATGGATTTGGGATCCAGATTAATCACAACAAAATAATTGGTGTCTGCTTACTTGCGATTAATTTTCCTTCCTAGACATTTCTTTACGCAGAATATCTGAGGTAATAATGCCAAGGTGTTTTCAAGACAGGGGGATACAGAGATGTGTTTGATTACAGTCCAGACTGCAAGTTTATGACTTAAATGGCCAGAACCTTATGATCCTTGTCTTCTGGTACAACTGCTTCCCAAGGGTGGGATGCGAGCTTCCCAGAGCACTGTTCCAACAGGACTATCTTCTTGAAAAAGTATCTTAGTCTTGATTTAAAGACTTTAAAAACAAGAAGCAATGAAAAATAGAGCATATTTTTGGTAAGCTGCCCCAGCTGCCAGTTTCTATCACCATTAGAAACTTCACACCCAGCTTCTATTCTGAAGTTCTCTAACCTCAGCTCCCTATGGTTGGGTTCCTGTACCTTTGCCCAGCAAACTGAGCTCCCTCAGCCTCAGAAAACAGACAATGATCAAACACCTCAGTCACCTTCCATGTTTTTCATAAGAGACATAGATGGGTTTATTTGTGACCTTTCCCAAGGCACTTTACTAATCCTTCAGGCACGTGTTAAAGTCAACTATTCCTGCCCAAATTTATCCACAAATGCTTGGATTCTGGACCCCAAACAGGAAGACCCCAAGGCAATTCACATCCAGCATGAACATTCACTCCCATTTCACCTTCCTAATCACTGCAACATTATCACTGCCATGGCCAGCTAAAGATCTAATACCGCTTGCTACTGCTTTTCCAAGTCAGTTTTCCATAGAATTGTGCCTGCACCTGTGAGAACATCTCCCATTCTCTGACTCTAAATATAGAGTATTCAGTCATGATAAAAGGCATCTTGTCCATCCAGGTTCATCTAAAAATACAAATGTGTTTGCTTAATATCGCCACTCCTCCTTCCTTCTGTTAACCTGCCCTTTTGTTAACCTGCCCTTTTGTTAACCTGCTCTTCTGTTAACCTGCCCTTCTGTTAACCTGCCCTTCAGACTTTGCAGTACAGAATAACTTTGTGAGGACTTGGTTATTTTTTTGTTTCCATTGACAGAATCACAGAATGGTTTGGGTTGGAATTGACCTTTACAGATAATCTGCTTCCAATCCCACTGCTATGAGCAGGGACATCCTTCAACAGACCAAGCTGCTCCAAGCCCCATCCAACCTGGCCTTGAACGCTGCCAGGGATGAGGCAGCTTCTCTGGGCAACCTGTTCCTCTGCTTCAGCACCCAATGCACAAGAGCATGGTGACAATCCCTCTGCAGCTTCGACCATAAATTATGATTCTTCTAATGCTGAGATTGGCTGGTTTAGCCAGTTTTCCATGCTTTTACTGTATACTGAGTTGTTTTTTTTAATCTTTGCTCAAAACTTTTAAAGCTATCTTTTGTTTCTATTGTCAACAGAAACTGAGTGTATATTCAAACATGAATGGACTATTTGAATTTGCCTCTAAGCAAGGTTTTCAAAAATCTTGACTCTTCCTTGACTGGAGGACTATGGGGTTTTTGGGGCTATCTCAAGACAGATATTTTAAAAAGTCAAGTAAGAATCATATTTTCACATGCTCCTGTCCCAGCTACTTGGGTTATAGTTGTTTCTGTTTGTAAAACACTTTTCTAAGACATTAAGTATATGTATCGTATATTAAAATAATCATCTGGACTTCATTTTGCCTATACACAAGAAATCCAGTTAGGTAAGTCCATTTGTATCAAAGCCAACACTAAATTTAATTTTGTGGACAGTTCTTTGACTGTCAGGATGAGATTTAATACTAAATTTCTTGTATTAGATGGAACATTTTGAGTAAAGAAATTAATTTCTATTCATTTTAGAAATTCCAAGGCCATTTAGTTTTGGCAGTATAATGCCTACAGCAAGTATTAGAATAAGGATCCTCTCTCCCTACCTTTTATACTTGTAAATTCTATCTATCTACAGATACCTGTAGTGCTACTTGGTGTTGTGTAGAAGATACCAACTGGTGTCTCCTTTGCTGGTTACGGCACTAATCACCGACTGTCATAGGTCTTGTTTCTGATCTGTCAGACAGATCCCAGCAATTCTGATAATGCAATTACTTCTCCTTCTTTAGCCACTTTAGGCATTTTCAATGTAAATCTTCCCTTTGTGTCTTGGATCATTTGATTCATTCCATTCTAGATATTTTGATTTTGTATTAAATGACTGCTGACTCTTTTCTCTCTTCACCCTCAACTTTTGGATATGATTTTGACAGTTAGTGCAGTCAGATCAGTTCTTGGAAAATGCTTGTCTTCCTCCTTCTGCGGGGCACACTGCACCTTGGATGAGGGACTTGATGCTGCAGCCATGGCCCTTGGCTTTCTACCACTGGCTTGGCCACTGCCTCACTGCCAGTTCTTTTCCATCTTTCATTGTTTGTGGGAAAGAGAGTGTTCATGAGCTCTCCAGGTGTTTCTCTCTGTTAAGATCCTTCTAAGTTCCCTACAATCTTGAGGAAATTTTCTCCCTGTTTCATTCTGAGAATTTGGGGCAGTTTTCAAATCCCACTGCGGCCACCTTCCTGCAGGCTGCTCTCTGCTTCCTGATTTGTGGAATCATAGAATAGCTTGGGTTGGAAAGGATCTTAAGATCATTCAGTTCCAACTCCCCTGCCATGGGCAGGGACGCATCACACTAGACCATATCAACCAAGGCTCTGTCCAACCTGGCCTAGAACACTGCAGGGATGGAGCATTTGCCAAGGTTTTGGGCAACCCATTCCAGTGCCTCACCACCCTCACAGTAAAGAACTTCTTCCTTATATCCAACCTGAACTTCTCCTGTTTCAGTTTAAACCCATTACCCCTTGTGTAGCGTAACATCTGATCCCTTCACTGGAAGATGCTGCACTGCCTTCTGCCCTCATCCCTATGTTGCTCGATCCATTCATTGTGGAGTCTGAAGTAGTGATGTTTCTCGCATGAGGTTATCCAGGAGCTCCAACTTGTGATGTCCCCAGCCCTGTCCCTCCTGTGCTGAGACTACGACTGTACTTACAAACCACACACTTAAAATTCTCCAGCAAGCCCCTGAAAGTCCATGATACTGCTTCTGCTTGTCCACCATGTAAATGAAAAGGTAGCTAAATCTGCTTTCTTCAAACTATCCATAAATAGCCTCTGTTGTCCTAAGAGCTAACATCAACAGGCAATGTGGAATTAAGGTTTTAAAACATAAGCTAGTTGCCATTGTATCTACATAGTATCTTTCCTCATTTCGATGTTATCGAACTTATGCCAGCTTATCTTTCTGGTGGGGTGAAGAGCTGAGGGTCTACAGCGGGAACTTCGCTGGGCTCCCCAGGCTCATAATCCAGTGCTCTGGGTCCAAAACAGGCAGGAAATGAGTGATCGACCACAGGGTTAGAGGTCTGTCCCCATAACCACAGCACAGAGCAATAAAGTTCAGTTCTACATTTTCCTGTCATCAAAAGTGCCCTCACACAGCATCCATGGACATTTCCTCCGCAGCACACACATCTGTTGGTATTAGCACCAAACCACCACAGGCTTTGTTCTTTGGCTCCCTAGTCTTCTCATTCATAGAGCTTAAGTTACAGTCTTACTACTATGAAGCAGTCCCATGAGGCAGGTTTCCCATGATTTATGGACATCACATAAAAGAGTTCAAACGCCTTCACCAAAGCTTCGAAACCAGGTCTAGCCCTGAAGACATCAATCCTTATTTCTCTGAGTTTTCCATCCTGCTTCCACAAAGCCATGGTCTGTGCTTACTTCATCCATCTAAGCCTTGTCTGATGCCATGTCCTACCTTAGTAACTATCATGACCTCACTTTTCCTTATTCAATCTTCCTACTATTTCGTAGGGATATAAGCTGAGAAGTTGCTCCCAAGGACATTCTGTTTCTTCTCTAACTCATTAGAAAATCATATTTGTCCTATTTTTTCTTATTCTTCATACTTAATATAGAAACTAGTAGAAGAACTTTACAATTAGCAAGGTGAGATGGTTTCGTTGATTAAGGCTATAATAACCCATTATTTTGGTGATAGTAGAATGAAGCATTATTGTAGGTGAGAGATACAATATTTGTTCAAGTCAGGTGGAAGAAGTGGTTAAGCTCTTTTTGTAATGAGCAAAGCAGTACTGCTTTTGGGCAGTCATCACCTACAACAATTAATCTGTCATTGAATTATGTTGTGTTACATGGTTACAGGGATTTGACTCCAGATTGGCAGTAAAAGCAGAGAGTTTGGCATTTTTTAGGTATATGAGTGAATGAGAATGAGAACAGAGGTTTAAGCTACAGAAACTGATAGAAAAAGCAGGTAAAGTTTTTGTGTTTATTTTAAGAATGGCCAAGAACAGACAGAGAGACTTCAGGAAGACATCTAAGAGCTGCCAGTTGCAGACTCAGAATCATAGCTTGGGATATTGCAGCTTGTACCCCATGTCCAGGGCATTTTGTACGTCAGAGAAGGTCTAGGGTACCCTATAGCACTCGGGATCCCAATTATAAGGTAACCACTCATGTTAATGGTGTCATACTCAAGGAAGAATATTCTTTAAAATGTTACCCTCAACTTTGTCTTGATAACTGTTTTTTTCCTCTTGTCCTACATTTTCTAAGTTGTTTCTAGACATTTGCTGTTTTTCAACCCAAATTACTCCAATGTCATGGCAAATAATTCCCTGTGAGTAGTACACAAAGTCTGTTGGAAGCTTTCCAGACAACAGTGTCCAACACTCACTAGGCACACACAGCTCCCAGGTTTCAGAGTGAGGTGCAGAAATGACTGAATGCATGCATACTGATCCCATAGAGACGTAACCCACATACAAAATGTGCATTAGCCTGGACGTATAGGTGGCTCACATTCCAACTTACATTTTCAGTGCACACCTCAAGCTGCTTCATGAGCGCCTCGTCATGGACCGCCGGTGGGGCTCACCTGCTCCAGGTTAAAAAACCCAACACTTTAAACCAGAATATTACTATTATTAGCAACAGGACTAATTAGTAACATGTTACTTCCTTAGTGAGCCTTTCCAGGTTATAAATGTCCGTAGAAGATGGCATACTATCAACCTAGATGGTTTCACATATTTTGTCTACACATATATGATTATCACCATGCCTTCAACATGATGATGGTTCTAAAAATACCCAGGCATTAAGGGGTATAAGGCATGGTAAGATGCAATCAGAGGGAGCAGAGCAGGGGTAGTGGGAGAAGGGGCAGGCAAGGAGAGCAGAGAGCATACCTCACATACCAGCATTCACTTGATCCAATTTAGGAATGAGCATCACCCTGCTGTGGTCACGGTCATGCAGTATTTATAGAATGCCATCTCCTGTCTCACAGACATCTAATGGCAGCTAAGCATTTACTCCAGGAGTCAATCAGAACCAGCTGGCCTTTGGGACCAGTGCAATATCTTATGGAGAATCAAAATAATTTGTTTACTTATGTGATTCCCTCCAAAGCCAAGAGTTTTATTGGTGTGATTAATGGAAAACTCTCCAAAATCAATACTCCTCCCTGGCCAGATCCAAAAAGGTATTTCCATGAATGCCAAACTTCATGCACAGAAATAATCCCTCTGATGAGTGTTCCTGATGAATTGGGACTTTCATTTTAAAATACTTACCACTTTTTCACTCTATGGTGCTTGTCACAGGGTTATTTCAGTCTCAATCTAAACTAGTGTATACATCAAAAATATTGCACTCTCTACTGCATCTACTCTCTGTGATCTTGGAAAAAAGGGGAATTGTTATTGCACACAAACAAGCATCCCTGAAAAAGGATATGGTGTGCATGCTAAAAGTGAATCTTCATCAGCATTTGGAAACAAACCTGTCAGATGTCAGACCTTCTAGGCAGCCTCAAGGTCCAAGGAGTATGTTCTTTTTCAAGAATGCCATTACATTGTTTCTGAAGTGCTATTTTCCTAGACTTTTCAGTTAGTGAGAAGCTGCACATAGTTGAGGGTTCTGCATAGTTCAAACCACAATCATATTTCAAATAAGAACAACATTTCCCTCCATAGAATGAGAAACAAAATGGGAACAATTCCCATGTGTTCTGCTTTCTCACCTGGTCCAGGAGCAGCCCAAGGTCCTGTATGGGTCAGGGACACCCAACATGGGACTAGTCACTGGGGACTTAACTTTGGGGATCTTATTCAGAGGTCACCTCAGGTGAATTAGCTGAGCAGTCTCCACCAGCATTGCTCAGCTTCCTTCAGAGGTGAACACCCAGCTCTGTGCCTTTCAATGGGCAACCTGAAGTGCCTTGGCAAGACTGCTGTTTGCCCATCAGCTGCTCACTTCTCTTCTTGGCAGAACATCACCCTATGAAGATGCTGAGGAGGCAACTCTCCTGTTTTGTACTCCCATTTTACAGGTACACATCTTGTCTAACCCAGCCATTTGCATCCTGTCTTTCACCTCCCCTGCTGCTGAGTAGGTCTCCATTCCACTCCTCTGAAGCATGAAGGCTGGTTAAAATGCAGCCCCCAAGACTGGCTCATCCTTGCATTGGAGCTTTGTCTGGCTCTGAGCACACCCTAATATGTGAACCAACACCAGCACAGACGTGAAAAATGGTCTCATTCTGGCAGAGCCCTGGGTTTTCCAGCAGTGGCACTTCCCTGGGAAAGCTCTGGGCCTTCAATGTAGCTCCACACATGCAACAAAAAGCTCATTTAGACAAACTCCTTTGGAGAGTCTGTGGGTTTGGTTTGCAAAGGAAAACAGGAACTGAGGTCATATGGTCCATGCACTTCACAGAAGTTCTCTCTTGTCTTCTGTCAATATCTGTTCTGTAGTTGTTGGATAAAAATCTATTGCACCTTAAATATGGTGTGATGCCTTCCACCAGAGCCACAAATTTACGGAACAGTCATAATGGATACAGATATGACGATAGATTTGGATTCCACAGAGAGAAATCCAACAACAAAGCTACACAATGTAAAATACTAGAAATGCCTTTGAACTAATGCAGAACGCCCAGGGCACATCAGGATGTGCCCATCAGCATTCCCCTATAAAGAGGGAATCAACATGATGGAGTTTTAAAACTCTGGTGGAATTGCATTGTCTGTGCAGTATCTGTATGTACTATTTAGGAAGCTGGCTGGGAGGAACATAAATGTAAACACAGACTAAAGATTTCATCCTGTTGCATAAAATGTACAATATCTGAGCAGAGAGACCCAAGCACTGACATGTTCATGGTTACAGATTACAAGACACAGCGCTGCCAATTTCAAGTATTCCGAAATCATGGATCAGACTGCTCTAAAGCTGGTCTCAGTGTGACACTGACCAATTTCTATGGAGGAAATCACCCCTAATTGCCATTTTACAAGATTGTTACAAGATTCTACCATTTAAAGACTGACTTCAAAATAATGAGATACAGAAAGAAACACTCTTTGAATTTATCTCCTGGCTTGCAGGCCACTGGGATGTTCCAGATCTGTGGTTTAAATTTGCTTTGTGATCCGGAGGATTAGAGACTTCTTCTTTTAAATAAAATGTGACTTTCTTATGTAATCAGTTGCCCTGAGAGCAAGATCTTTAAGATAAGCACCAAATTCTATGAAACTTCTGATAAGCTTCTAAGAACTGGAATCACTAAATCAAAGAACAAAAAATATAATGACAGGGTCATACTATGGGGCCTGTGAAACAGAACTGAATGGTGTTAGGAAATCGAAGCAGCAACTTCATCTTGTAAAATGGCAATTATGGGTGCTTTCATCCCTATAAATTGTTCAAATGTTGCATTAAGAAGAGTTTTAGGGATGTTAAATGAGTACCTTAAAATGCCTTTCTCTAAAAATATTCTAGAGAAGTAATTTGTAATTCCTTCTTACAAAAAGGGGGTTCAAGTGACTAGCTACAGAAAGCCATGACTTCCCAAGCCATTCGAGTGACTAAATTACGGATAATCATCATCCACACATTCATACTGAGTCTGTCCTTCAGTACAAGCATAGGAGTCCTTATGCCATGGCAGGGGGGTGGACCTAGATGTTCTTAAGGTCCTTTCCAGCCCAAACCATTCTATGATTCTGTGATTCTATGCCATGTCATGGTCTACACCCTTATTAAGAATTGTACCTGTGTTAGCTGATGTTTTGTGTTCCAAGTCTGCCCAAGAACAAGAAATCAAGATGGAGCAATAATTGGACAGGTTTTCAGAAGTCATTCTGAAGTCTGATGTACTGGTGGCGTGACCACATGTCATATGGGTGAACTACTGTGGGTTTTGGTGCCACACACAAAGGAGTGTTGACTATTTCAATTTGCAACAAACAGACTTATTCTTCCTCTTAATGTATTTTCCAGGCTTCTTAAGGTCTGGCATTACTGGAGAAGCTAAATTCAGGCAGGCATTGTTGAGCGGAAAATATATTCTGGTCAGGTACCACTTTCTGTCCCAGTTAGTTCCATGCATACTTAGCTGGCTCCATCACTGCAGTATGCTGACAGCTCCTCACAGGAGAAAAATCATTTGTCTGATGTGGTGCCTGGGCTGATTAATGGGTTCACTGTGCAAAATGGCCCTACCAAGGTCTAACTTTATTGAGGCTCATTTTGCCTCTGTTTCTGCATCAACAGATTCCTGTAAACACTATGTGTGATGTGATTCAGAATGGTTTTTGCATTATTCTTGTTGGAACTATTTCCCTGGATGTTTCATGCACCAAGGCGAATCTGTGCAGTTTACTGCTAGGGTCATCAACTCTGTATTTGTGTACTTCACTGTCTCTCATACTATCCTCTCCCCTTGAATGGCAATAATTGATCACTGCCTAATGTAGGCATTGCCTCAATGAGGTTTTAGACACTTGGCCTGAGAGGGCAAATCCAATCCATCTAATATTGAATTTCCCTTTGCAATCAGTTGAGTTTAGCACTTTGTAAGACCTACGAGGAGAGGCCAGTTCTGTCTAAAATAGTCTTTTCCTTTTTCATATTTATTCAATAGCAAATTAAACACCTCCAGAACATAATCCAGTCCATATCTGAGACATACACATCTTTTTAGAGCAAGATCAGTACCCCTAAGAGTGCTCTTCTGTGGATGTGCCAAGGTAGGTTTGAGTTGCAGATACCCCACAGTGTGCTGGGAGACTTATCCATGCCAGAGCCAGGGTCTTCTGGCTATCATTTGCCAAGGAGGTTCTACACAGGACAGTCTACAGAGAGTAAGCGCATCACATAGAGCTCACATCCTCACATGGATGTAGTTGTTTAGCTGGAAACTGGCTTTGAAATGTACACAAAGCATACGGAGAACAAGTAAAAATAATACCTGAGGGAAGATATTCAGTATTTTTACCACTGTTTGCACATTACTAGTAGTTGTTTTGTCAGCTAAGGTATAATAAGGTGCTCTCTGTCAGAGGCTCATACAAGGCTGAGGTGCAACTACTGAGCAAAAGAAGCATTTTCAAGAAATTGAAAACTATTTGCCAATGCAAAAGTCAAAACTGACATTTTAGAAACTCTTACAAGTGTTGTTTGGAAGCAAAATGTGACTTCTAGAATTGTAAATAAGTAAGTGCTTTTCCTAAGCATACCATTTATTCTCCTACCTGATTGAAGCATTGTAACTATAGCAATGATTCCTGGGAGGACCTCAGACCTAGTTCATTACCTTGCCATGTCTAGTGGTCACTGGGCTGTTAATGGGACCTCTCTTTTTTGACAGCCTTGTCCTGGTGATTGACATCCCTGCCTGGGTTGTGGTCGCTCTCTGCCCCTCATCCTTTTGATTATTCCATTACCATGAAGCAGTGTCTACCTCTCCTTTGACCATAAAGGGAGCCAAGGAGTGACACTCTTAACTTGGGACCACGGTTCAGTGCCTGGAATTAGATGGGATGAGCTCACACATTAGCTGCTCATCCCTAGCTCATTAGTTAGCAAGTTACTAAATGTGCCACTTGAATTCTTTCTGATAGGAACAAGACAGCTGGTGTCTGGTGATGTCCATTCAAATTCAGCTCACATTTGAACTTTTCCAGCTGCACCTTTGTATTCCTTAGTTCACCAGGGTGTTTTATGTATGCTGATCCTGCTCATCAGGATGCCCACATGGAACCCCAGTCTGTAATTAATTATTCAGCTCTTTTATATGAATGTGTTGGAGAGTGGGTGAAGGCAGGGGAGGAAGAGGGCTTAATCAGCAGCCTTATGTTCTGGTAGGGTAGGTTAAGCTAACCTACATTAACTTAATTAAGGTTAGGTTAAGTTAACCTAAAAATTAGGTTGGCTTAACTTTGATTCAATAGTTTTCCAATTGTCCTTGGAGAGAGCAGAGAGACTGCGTTTAAGAAAAGCTCCTCTTGCTGATGTTGATGATAGAGCAGAACTTCTGGTTGTTAACTGAACCCAACCTAAGTAATTCACCTCTCCACCTTTGGGCAAGTATCAGCCATTTGCAGAGAACATTTTTACCATTCACTTGTGACACAGGAATGACAGGAAGGTTCTTGGTATGTCTGTCAGAAAGCAAGCCCAGCTCCTCTGACAATGAACTTCAGAACTCCATATTGATCCTACATGACCAAGTACCATCTCTGTTTAACAAATTTCTGCAGCTTGCATGATCGAACTGCCAGAAGATTTTGATACATGGGAAAATCCATCTGATCCAACAGGCAGTTTGTCTGAGATCTCTTACCATAAGGAAACTCTCCATTTTGCCTCTTTGCATTCACCTAACTACCTGACTTTGTGCACATAATTAACTTACAGTGCTGCCACCAAGGGAATCCGTGACCTTTCCAAACAATTTTGTGGCTGCCGGAGATGAGCCCTCTGTAGGAAAGACACAATCTGCTTCTTGATTGCTGTGTCTGTTTTGCCCTATTCCCTTTCTCTGTACCCTTTCAGAAGAATCACAAGTGAGGAGAAACAAAATTGAAGGAAGGGCAGAAGAAATACCATGTACTCCTGCTACAGCGGTGTGTAGCCGTGAATCTTAAAGGGATCATATGTAGACAAAAGGCAGGTTGAAATTCTCTTCACCTTTCATTGCAACAAATAACTCCTCAATATTTAATTTCCCTTTACATCTCACAGATTTAACCTGGCATATTCATTCCCCCATCCTTTTTCCTTCCTACCAAAGATGGTTCTATACTTGAGATAACATTTTCTTACCTGGCCACGACATTGCAAGAACTTGCCTGAAGAACAAGCTCCCTTTGGCATCTTCAAGGACAATTATGCACTCTTGTACTTGAATATGACAGTGGCAGCCAGGAATTTTGGGGACTATTTCTGTCTCTGACATCAATCACTATAGGAAGGACTCAACAGCAAGGCTCTGACCTTTTAAAAGATAGACTCAAGTCTTAACCAAGACCTTCTCTGTTGGGAGATGAAGAGAGAGCCACTTGTGGATGTGTCATTCCATACCAAATAAGTATGTTCAAGTAAGTGGAGTAACTCACCTCCAAGTTTCACACTGACTGTAGTACTGCAGTGATGCTCCATGTCAAATGGAGACAATAAGGTTTATTAGGTATGATATGAGGGCAGCCATGAAATTTTAGCTGTTAATATATATCAAGTGCTCTTCAATCCCTGGGCAGGATGTAAAATTGAATTTGTTGTCATTTTTATCCAGTATCAGAACAAGCAATGATCTCTACAAAACTTTCCTCCAATGACAGAAATTTCCACAGGAAAGCAATAACTGCATTAATACCTCTTTTGAGTGCAGATAGTGACTATTCTTATAGAAGGGAGCAGGAGGACGGAGAGCTCTTGTAATTTATGTACAACTGTGTAGACTGTTCATATCCACTTAAAGGTCCCAGTCTTGCCTTGCTCCCATCCGCTAGTGTGCACCAGATTTTGTGGGTGATGTTGCAGTTAATCCAAGTGCAGTGCCATGTGGTGCCCTCAGGTCTTTCCTTTTCCCTTTTTTCACTTTTTCAGCTTTTTTTACTCTGGTGTACTAATGCTGCCCATGACAATAGGCTAATAAGTATTTGTTCTGTCTTCTCAGCATTAGCCTGTATTTGCCTGTCTCTGTGGTCCTTGCTTCCCATGCCAACTTGCCTTTTTACTCTCTTCATGCCTCCTAAGCCATATGAGTGACACTAATTCCTGGACTCTTAAGATGGATTTTCCTTGGGCTTGTATTAAATCTCCCTAGTCTTGGCTATCCCAAACGCCTTGAGCCAACAGCACATTTTACCTCCCGGCTGGCCAGCAGTAGAAATCACAGCACTAGTCTGCAATCCTGTCCTTGCAGCTACCCGCAATTAATCTTTTTCCATGCTCAGAATCGGCCATTTGTTCCCAGTCTTTGCTCTTATCTCTTCCCCAGTTTTTAATCCGTGACAGGACTTTACCTTTCACCCCTGGATTGCCAAGTTTCTCAATAGCCTCTTGTGGCAGACTTTATCAAAAGCCTTTTGAGAGCTGTTGGAATCCTCCCTGCTCTGCGGCTTCCTTAACCCTTTCAAGGATTCAAGCCAAATAGCGAAAGCATGAGAGGAGGAAGGTTATTGCTCACAGGAAGTTTGCTGGCTGGCATATCTGTCATCAGGTTTGTGCTTTCTTGTCCAAATGGCTCCAGTTGCAGGAGTGATATGTGGTTTATATTGACCTGCTTTTCTTGGGGTGGGCTGGATGTTTAGTGCTTCACCACGTTTTGGGAGGGAGCAGGGGAGAGACACTTCAGACTGTATTTTGTGTTATGGAATTATTTTGGTCCCCAGGTCTTTATGGAAACTCAAGTGACTGCTCCAGACCCCCAACCTTGGAGACTGACTTGCAGCTATCCTCTCATGACAATTGCATGTCCAGTCTGACGGGGACAATTCAGTTCCTTGATTGTGGACCATGAGTATGTGGCTGTCTGCATTATGGCATGGCTATGTAGGTAGTAGGTACCACACAGGCACGATGGGAGACCTGGACCATGCTGGATAGACAGCTGGAATTGGGCATGTGGATTATCTCCAGCATCTAGAGTCAGCAGTAGACAGCTTGCAGCATGAGGTTGGGCAAGAGGCCTCCAGAGGTCCCTTCCAACTCTGGTTTCCTTGCATATGTTCTAATACAGTCTTATCAACACTTGGCACTTAGTGGCACTTTGCCCTCCCTCCCAATCCCCCTGCAGAGACAGGGCAGCAAGCTCTCGGGTGCTGCAGGGCACTTCTCATTGTTCATCCTCAGTGGGTGACTGAGTGGGGCTGGCCAAAACCAGGCCCTTCACTCTGCTCAGACACTTCTGCCTGCAGTGGCCAGCCTTTGCAATTCTGCATACTCACACCGAGCCCCTTCCTCAACCCTATTTCACCACTTTAGCACGTCTCCTTTATTGTCGCCATGCCAATTCTCCGTTGACAATGTCCCATTTACTGTTGTCATTTCTTTGCCTCCACAGAAGCAGGTCCCAGATGAAAGATCCCAAACCTCCCATGAGCTAAGCTTGATCACATCAGTGTGCTGTTCTTAGCAAGCCCTGAACAGGCTTCTCTTTCTGCACGTTTGTCCTGTTGGCTGTCTCTGGGCCTTTTGAAGCTTCATCTTGCAAGATGTCAATGCTGAAAACCCTCAGATCTATAATGCCTTCACTTCAAAGTAAGCTGGATGAATTCAGCATCTCTCAGGGCATACCTAACTAGTGCCTCTGTCTTTTGCTTTCCCTTTTTACCTGCCATTTTACCTATATTAATGTCATCCTGCCCAGACTTCTGTTCTTGCTTGGTGGTGTTATAACCATAAAACCAGCAGACAGGAGAGCACAGGCAGTAAGTGAACCCTGGTAAGTCTCCCTTTGCCTGTGAGTACCATGACCATTTCCTTTGTTCCTTGCAGCCCGGACTCTCTGCTGCTCTTGCATCCTGCATCCATGTTCTTGTGGGCTTGGACATACATGTTCCAGCACCATCTATTATGTAAAGAAAATACAGCAATTGTAAGTGCATCTGGACAGCAACATTTGGGGACCTTTGGACAGGCAACAGGAATTTCACCATTGGCCACTTTATTTTATGTGTCTACTGCTAGCTAAAATATATCCATATATTAATTACATACAAATTACTCTGGTAATAAATAAATATACAGTTTTGTTTTGCATCAAACATCACACAATGAATAGAGAAGGAGTTGCAGAGCATGGATTGAAATCTCTGGCTCTCACATGGAATCTCAGTATTCCCAGAAGTACTAAAAAGTTAAGGAGAAAGATAACAGCATATTTCAGTCTGTACCTGTAGTCCTTAGGGACACCAAAAGCCTCTGGAGGGATCTGCTATTTATAGTGAAGAGTCTGAAGAAACACCAGTGCCAAGAAATCAATTCCCAGCACGTAAACAAGCATTAGCAGTTTACAAAGAAACACCTCCAACCTGGATAGATAGCAGTGGTACAAACACAGCCACCCCTCCTGAGGCAGCTGCATTAAGACAGCTTTAACCCTTCCAGCAGTGCTCAGAAAGGCAGCCAGTTCATGGAAATGTCTTGTCTAACCACCTTGCCTCCTTAGGAAGGAAACACCATAAACCTGTTTCCTGGGCGAGAGCCAAGGGCTTACTGAGCAGGATGGTTTCATCCCACAGCTCTTGTTCAGGAGTCAAAGCGGCAGTGGTATTGTGTAAATACTATTAAAAGTTGCCAAAACAACAGACCTGACAACAATGGATAATATAACTGTTTGGAAAGGGGGATAGACCTTCACTGTCCCTGCTAGGCAGAGACCCTGAAGAAGAGCGAATCTGCTACTGCTGGAGCACAGGAAAGTGACCTCTACAATGTGACCTCGGTTCTTCACCTTTTGCTGAGGTTTGACAGCTTTTCATTAAACCCTGGCATTCAGTTACACTGGCGTTCCGGCTGCCTTGCCTTTCTGAAGTACTGCTGCTGACCAGGGCATCCATCAGTTTATTGGGTTCACAGAATGCTGTGGTTTTGGCAGGACTTGCTCTAGGAAGTTTCTAAAGGTCATATAAGCCAGTTGTTCTGCTTCTGTTGTGTTTGAACTTCCCTAAAAGTGTTAATCTGAAGACAAAAAGTGAAAGACTGGAAATTCAACTGCATACCCCACCTCCTTGTAGCCAAAAAAGCATTGACCATCAAGGTATGAAACCTTGAGTAATGCAGCACTACCCTGGCTGGTGGAGGATTAGGAAAAACATAGGTAATATCTGCTGGAAAGGGAAAGGTTTTACACACAATAGGGAAACTGCACATCATTTCCTTAAATGTCAGCAGAGTGAACAATCACATAAAATAAAGTGTGAAAAAAGTATTTTCTGCACCTGGAAAAATAGAACACTGCTGTGGGATCCCTGCAGGAAGCGAATGACTTAGACTTAAATCTGAGTAAATCAGATTTTGCTCAGCTCAGCTTGAGAGCATCCAAAGGGAAAAAAGAGCTGCTCTTCTGTTCCACAAAAACACAGCTCTTCCTGTATTTAATTTTGGGACTAACAAAAGGGGAAGATTTTTATGAGTCAGAAGTAAATTGTTTTCATATGAAATAATTTTTATTAAAGTCATTCACCTCAACTGTTTTAATTTAGCTTTCTTAAGTATGTTACAGAGAAACTTTATCCAACCTTGATGCTCTGGTGTCTCAGGGATTATATTTCAAGATCATTTTGAATCACAGATGTAACACATCATGTGTTAGCTTTCAGCACCTGATAAATGTTATGGGTTTCCTAATGCTCTTGCAGACTTGGAGCCACCAGTTATTCTGCTCTCCAACTGTTGTTTGACTATGTGGCATTAAAGGCTGAATATTTTATTAACAAAAGGAAAACAGCCCTTAAATTAAAATTAAATATTCCTCCAAATAGCCCAACTGCATAATGATCAACCTCAGATCCAATTTGTGCTCTTGGCTGTCTCCAGAGTACAAAAATTGGATAGTTTTGACAAGTAAAGAAGTTTCATAGTAACCAAAAGTGAATCAGATTCATTAAGCTGCCAGAAGTCCCACCTGGTACAGTCTGAGGATGCCAACTGAAATAGTGAAATGCTGCACTTTGCTGAGCGCAAGCACCATCAGTTTGGGCACTTTGCACAGTAAGACTGAAGCAAACTTTCAAGCATAAGTGCTGAAACTGAGTGGCAATAGCCCCAGAACAGTAGACACAGTGGGTGGAAGGTACCTATGAAAGCCTCTCGCGCAGCCTCCTGCCTAAAGCCAGACTACTAACAACACCAGACTAGGTAAGATGTGGCTTTGCTAGCTGGTAACCTCTGAAGACAGAGGCTGAGCATCCTCTGTACAATCCGTTTCAGTGCTGCAGTACATTCCTCATGAAATCATGCTTTCCCTGCTGTCCTTCCCACGCTGCAGAGTGGCCATTGCTCTCTCTTACACTGCAAGGGGCTCCTGAAAAGAGTTTGGCACCATTATGTTCATCATTGTCCAGCAAGGAGTTGCAACCAACTGTTAGTTTCTCCTTTAACTCCCTTTTGCCAGACTAAATGAGTCCAGCTACCTCATCCTCCATGTCTAGAAGTGCAGGAGGTCCCTGACCATGTTAATAGCAATGTATTCAGAAACCAGGGATCCAAAGAAACCCAGGTATTGTGTTCCCATACTGAATGCAGCAGGCAAATGCTGGTTTTAATGGATGGCCAGAAGTAGGTCTCACAGTCCTTTGTATGCATGCACAATTGGCTGAAATGACTAGCACAGCCTCAGCAGAGCAGGGATGAGGCTGGTTCATGGAGAACGGGAAGGGAAGGGTTTGACAAGGCCATCACCCCTGGAGGAATGGTCTCCTGCTGAAACTTCCGTCCCTCAATCCAAACGGTTTGTAATTTAATCTCCTGTCTTTCTCCTCAGAGTGATTCAGTTTGCTGTGGGTTTTATTTGCACATACGTGATTTGTACTTAGAGGGATTCCTGCTTTCTCTCTGCGAGGACTAAGGGAGCTGGCTGGATGTTGGGCTGGTGTAGGCAAGCACCAGCTGCACAATAAATCATAGAATCATAGAATAGTGAGGGTTGGAAAGGACCTTAAGACCATCCAGTTCCAAGCCCCTGCCATGGGCAGGGACACCTCCCACTAAACCATGGCTCTCTCCAACCTGGCCTTGGACACCGCCAGAGATGGAGCATCAACAACTTCCTGGGCAACCCATTCCAGTGCCTCACCACCCTTACAGTAAAGAATTTCTTCCTCATATCCAATCTAAACTTCCCCTGTTTAAGTTCAAACCCATTTCCCCTTGTCCTATCACTACAGTCCCTAATGAAGTGTCCCTCCCCACCATCCCTGCAGGCCCCCTTCAGACACTGGAAGGCTGTTATGAGGTCTCCATGCAGCCTTCTCCTCTCCAGGCTGAACAGCCCCAACTTTCTCATCCTCTCCCTCTTTCATTCCTAGCTCTTTCCTCTTCCTTCACTAATTTTTTTCCCATTTCTTAGTTTCCTTTTTTCTTTTTTTTTTCTCTTTTTTTTTTTTTTTGCTTTCTTCTCCTCTTTTAAAAACAAACACCTCTTTTTCCCCATTCTTGATTTCTTTCCGCATCCACTCTGCTCATTGCCTTCACAGCTATATATAAGTCTTGATGCGATGTCAAAGTTGGAGCCAAACCTGTGAACCCATGCAGCTCTTATCCCAACAGCACTTATAACCAGAAGGAAAAACTCCCTATTTCTGAAGTATGTCTGTTAAAAGGAGATGGATTTGAAAGGAAGATGTATGAGAGGCAATGACGGAAAGCACTTGCTACTGGTCTCAAACCATCACCACCAAGGGAAGGGCAGCAGCTCTGTGGTTTCCTGGTGACGTGCTCTGTGTCCGCTGTGATGGCATTTGTAGGCTATAGCACATTTGTCCACAGTTTATGGATGTCAGGCAGCCCCACTGGGGCAGCCACTCTTACCAGGCAAGCAGATGTCCTCAAATCCTGACATATCTGCTGTGCACAGGAACTTCTGTTGGATGGAGGCTCCCAGGGAGCCATGGGGGATCCTCGGTTGTGGCAGTAACATCAGCTACTGCGTGACCCCAGCATGGAGGGTCTGGAGGGCACATCCCTGCGCTCCTGCCAGCTTTTGCAGCCATAATGAGCAGTGTCAGGGCAAAATAGGGGACTGAGGAGACTTTTATCTGCATCAGAGGTTTTCTATGTTGCTGCGAATGTCACTGCATTTTTGGTGCCTGGATTTGCTGCCTTCAGCACAGGGATCTTGTTCCCTTTCTGTTGTTACCCTCAAATCATAAGCTTTGACGGTGAGAATTTCTTGGTGTTTCTTAAGCCTAGTGGAGATCTGATCTTCAATTGCACATCCCCTGGACCATGAGGGAAACCTGCAGCACAGTACGGTATTACATGGCATTCCTTATTTCTTCTGTGCTGAAAAAAAGCAAGTTTATTCATACAGATCTGAGGTCTTTTCAACTGCTGTGGAGGAAGATGTGTCCTAAGCCCAGGTTTTACATGTACATGTAGGTGACACTGGAACAGGGACAACATGATGCCAGACCCTAGGGGCTGCTGTCAGACCCAGTGGCACTCAGTCCTCCTTCACCAGTGTCCCAGCAGCAGTTTCCCCTGTATGGCAGGATCCTCACTGCTCTCTCCCCTGTATGAAGCACTATTCACATCTAAAGCCAACAAGGCTAGGTCTGGAGAGGCTTTGGTCAGCGAGGAGCCCTCAGCCCCATCCTGCAGGGCTATTCTGAGCTTTATCTGGTGACATGGTGGTTCAGACATGGAGGGGGTTTGGGTATAAAAATCCCAGAGCCAGGGCTGACACCACATTTACAGGATCTAAGGCAGGGCCAGTCTTTAAGGTATGGTCACACATTTACTTCTAGGGAGAGCAAAAGCAGGGGAATCATGGCATCTTCCTATAGCTTCCCCAGAAGAAGCATGGCACTGATGGTGGTATCCTCCCCACCAGATACTGCTGTTCCTGTGCAACCAGGCAGCCAGGAATAACACTTCACCTTAGAGCTAACAACAGAGAGGGAGCAATCACTGCCCCAAGCTTTCTAAATAGCATCCAGCAGCCTTGATCATCACAATGACTGTCACTGGAGAAGGTAGGTGACAGATCATGGCAAGGACTAAAGGACACTGTTTCAACCTTGCCAAGTGCTGTCAGCAGGCCACACAAATCTCATGTTGTCAATGGACAGCAGAGCCAATGCATCGCAAGGTACAGGCTCTGGGTTAGACACACGTCCAGGACAGAGAAACTCTGTAATCCAGTCATCTGATGCTGCTGCCTCTTCCATGATCTCACTGCTGGCATCTGTCAGCACCATCCTCTGGGGAAACCCCTCACTATTAAAAGGTCTCCACTCCTGTCAGTGAGACAGTGCTGCTCTCACTGCCCAGGCCAGAGCAGGGGAAACCCTGCCTGCCTGCATAGATTGGTTTCCATGTTTGGTCTTCTTCAGCAATAGAAGAGATGGTATCTCCATAAGGGAGCAATAAGGAGGCCTTGGTGGCTCTCCTCATACTGAGGAGCTCCCCAGCAGCTCCTAAATCAGGGAGCACTAATGCAAATGGCATCTCTGGTTGGAGATGAGCACACTCCTGTTATATATTCTGGGTCTTGCAGCCTGGCAGGATACTCTGTTCCTGACGAGTTGGGTCCAACATCTGACCCAGCTAAAACTCTAGTTAGCTTAAATAAAAGGTTGTATGTATTATATAGATATATAAATATATAGATATACAGAGATGGATATATAGATAAATAGATACATCATTACATAGGTACAGCCATTTTTATTGTAAGTAAAGTCATATGAGAGTTTGCCAAAGTGAAGAAATCTTTTGTCCTGCTTGGAGCATGGAAATAAGCATGAGTTTGCCCCAGATTTTCTCTCTGATTTTAATATTCTGCATTTTTTAATCTCTCAAACTGGTCAGAGTGGCCATCAAAGCAGAGCAGTCATCCCACATTACATGCCAAGGGCTTTGTGACAGCCTCTTCTGCAGCACCCCTGGGGCTCCTTAGAAGAAAAGTGTCATATGAGGGAAACCATCTCAGACAAAGCTTTCTGAAAAGATAGATGTGCTGAAATTAAAGGCCACTCTTGATGATGTTACATTAATAAACAGTCCCTTCCTTTCCCAGTCCCAGGGAAGAGCTTTTTCCTAGATGGGAATGCAGTTCTCCATGCCACAAGCAGAACATCCGAAATTAGCTGAGGGGTTTGAAGCCTTTGCCAGCAGTGCTCAAACAGCATTATCTCCTGGCTGGGAGCCGGGCCCTCTCTGTCCCTGCTCTGGAGCCACAGCTGGCAGTGGCTGTTAACCCTTGAGGCTGTCACACAGTCCCCCAATGAACAGAGAAAACCATCAGATATCGCTGGTCAAAGCTGCCCCTGCCTGCATGAGAAACACACAGGCTGAAGGCCATGTGGAAGAGCTGACACCTTCTGATGTGCTGGAGAGGAGCCCACAGCCATGCCGGGGTCTCACAAAGCTGCACAAGGGCTTCATGTTCTCCTGTGGCTGGAGAAACCCCAGAGAAGTGATTTAGAGATTCATCATATGCAAGTTGTCCAGGGAATTTGTCATCCCTAAAGAGTTTAGTTTCCAGGAGGAACTTAAAGGTGCTGCTGGTATCTCAGGTCCATGTAGCTTTTTTCTTAAGGGTGATGATACCCTGCAAGCAGCATAACTTGAGTTGTCGAATATGTCCTCAATGGCAACTAGGGACTGAAGGAGCAGCTGGGACACCTTTGTTTCTCCCCTTGCAGGGATCAGGTTGGGATTGCTGCTCTTCAGCTGCCTTTGGTTGCCTGTCTCCATGACTCCTGCCTCCCCCGGTGGGACTGTCTCCATGACTCTGGCAGGATGCAAAGCCTGATTGCCATGCACAGCTCCCTCCCTGCTTCCCCCCTTGTTCTCTGTTCAATAATGCTAAATATTATCTCGTCCCAGGAACCGATTCCATCTCATGCTTGACTTCACATCTTGGGCCAGGAGAAGCTCTGCATACCTCAGAGCTCATCAGAAACCCATGTTCCTTCCAGATGGCTAATAACAAAACAAACACCTCCATCTTTTCCCCTGACCAGATATTTCCTCATGCCCAGAGGTGAAATCCTCCCTCTGAAATACGTCTTTGTGAAATAAAATTGCAAGTTCGTAGCAGCAGGACAAGGGGTGATGGGTTTAAACTTAGACAGGGGAAGTTCAGGTTAGATATAAGGAGTGAATTCTAAGTGATACTAGCTCAAAACTCCTCTGTGCTAGCACTTACCATATCCTTAGTGTCCTCCTTTGACGTCTCTTCCTCTCTGCCATAATCAGCGCAGGCTGGTGGAGGTGTTGGCCTGACGCTGCTGGACAGGCAGGTGGGCTGACATACACATTCCTTAGCTCCACTCCTGGCTCTGTTTTCCACTCTCATCACAGTGACAGGTTGATAAGGTGTGGGTAGGCACAGACAGGAGAGACCCAGACAGCCCTTTTGGGAGCACAGCAGTAGGGAGGGAAGCAAGGAGATTCCTGGAGAGCATCGGAGCTGCAGGGGAACTGCAACCACAACTGGGAAACACAAGTGAGCTTGCATAAATCACTCCACATGCCACTTTTATTCCTCCAGTGCACACAGAAATGGCAGGGCCCAGCTACAGCTTGGGGTTCATTGGATCGCTGCTGGGCTAACGAGATTCATGGGAAAATTAAAGATTTATCAGAGGAGCTAAAAACAATGTGTTCTGCTGGGAAAAGTTGGATTCAAGTCATTTTGCAACTTGGAGAAGCATTTATTTGAACCACGCTTGACAGCGCTGACCACATGTTGTTTTGCAACTGGAGCAGGGTGACAGGCAATCGCTGCATGCTTGAGATGGAAGGGAAACATTTCAGTTGCACTCACTGGAGTCTTCATTTCAGGTTTGCAGCTTGAAAAATGCTTCTGTGATTGTGGTTTTTTCATTGCAACTCGTGACAGATTTATTATTCTTCTCTTTGATATCCTAACAAACTCCACCGGGGAAGAAAACCGTGCTTTGCCCAGCTCTGGCAGCATGCCCTTTGAGGCCAGACATTGTTTTGCAGGGAAGGCTGTAAGAGTGTACATTTAAAACAAGGGCTACCCCAAGCCCAGTTGCACAACTGGCTGTTTAACCCAAACAGTAGTATTAACAGTCAACAAGTCAGTTGCTTGAGTCCTCAGCAATGACATCTTGCAGTCTGGATGCAAACGTCCCCACTGGGCATTGCCTATCTGTACCACGGTCTGGGTCTGCTTCTGGTTTTGCAAAGCAGAGCCATCACAGGCCCTGTTCAGCTGCTCGTGCAGGGGCCAATAGCACCATAACGTGCGGCAGTGGACTGTATGTATGGGACTAGGGGTTCTGACAGAGAGACAGGGGCAGATTCCTGCCTGTACAGAGTAGCTGGACACCAGATAGGCTGTGAAATGTTCTCTCCTGCCTCTGTTGAGGCAACAACACTGCACTGTCCTCATCTGCTTAAAGAGAAGACTCTTCTCTGTCGGAATACTACTGCGGAGCTCCTACAGAGCTTCTCCTCACTGCTAAGGCAGTCAGGTCTGGTGGGTGCGTCTCATCATTCTCCTGACCTTAAGCTCCATGATTAAACCAGACACTTCATGTAAGAACTCTAAATTCAGCCCAAAGCTCTTGCAAGGCCCCCAGCACTTATCACCTCATCCCCAAAGCTGTGGCATGAGGCTGCCAGCTTGCTCTCCCCCCTGCAGTGAGCCAAGGCTGACTCAGGAGGAGAGGCAGAGGTTGCTAAGTGCCTTAGGGTGAGAAGCACCAGCAGCCCCAGAGCATCCCATGAGGTAGAGGAAACTTCTCGCAGGAAGCTGTAGAACCTGTACCCAGCACGATTTACAGCAGGATTTGCACCTGGGATTTACAACAGAGATTGCCTCTGGTAGGCACACTGGGCATTATTAGTGACACAGACAGAATTCCTGGGAGTCACTTAGCATCAGGGATGGGCACAAAGTAGCCAGGGCGCTGAGTCCTTTGAACAGGTAATTTCCTGTGGGGTCAGGTGCC
Source organism: Psilopsiagon aymara (assembly GCA_024733675.1). Lineage (NCBI taxonomy): Eukaryota > Metazoa > Chordata > Aves > Psittaciformes > Psittacidae > Psilopsiagon > Psilopsiagon aymara. Next base: position 13,303 of record JANRGW010034497.1, on the reverse strand, counting down.
TTTTTAAAGCGAAGGCACAGCCTCTGACCTGGGCAATTTGCTTGGGGTCATTTTTGGTTTGATCTCCTGGAGGGCAGAGGCAAGTCAGGGCTGCTCTGTTTAGTCTTACTCATCTGGCATCTCACTATCACACTTCTCTCCTGGCTGAACCAGCTGTTCCTCACAATCAGTTCCACCGAGATAGCAAAACCAGCTAAACATGCTGTTCCCAGTGTGTCCTCCAACCTACAAACATCCTTATGACTTCCACACATCACTGAGGCCCCTGCGCGGGCACAGAGCTCTCTTTGGGGCCTCTGAGATGAACAGGGGGTTTCTGAAAGCAGAAGAGAGGTTTGCAAAACGTGTCCTCAGCACTGGGGACCCAAGGAGGCTTCATTGCAGACTCAACCAAACCTCATCACAGTATGGATGCTCTGTCTGGCTGCTGTCTTGTCTTTCATCCTTCTCTACTTCTTCCTTTCCCTCCTGGTACAGATGTCTAGCGCAGGTGGTCTTCTGTGATGGCACACCAGTCACATTAATTCCTACCTATGGAGAGGAAAGGAGACCTGTAGGGAATGCTCAAGGAGAACAGTTGTCCATCTTCTCCCTACCTACACATAATGTTTGTCATGCAGGAGGAGGGTGTCCAGGCAGGACTGAAACAGCCCATGGTACTCTCAGAGACCTGCTGTAGCATTGAGGGGTCCCAGTGAGGGTACACAAAGCAAGATGGACTACCAGGCTGCCTTGCACCAGAAGCATTGCACAGACTTTTGCACCAAGCAAAGACAAAGCAAGAGCCTTGCAGGACACATTCTGCTCCATTTTCCACCCTGTCCACAGCACCAGAAGCAGTCAAAAGCAAAGGAAGCTCAGAACCAAAGGTGCAGGTTGTGTCCTCTCCCAGGAAGCCTCCTGGAGAAATCAGACAGCAGCAATTGGGAAACGAGACAGAAACGTGCTGCAAACCACCATGGTTGCAACAAAGAGACAAACCTCTGAGTTTCAGTGGAATCTGAGCTAGAAAGCTCCTGCAGAAGGGCTCTACTGACTCAGCTTCCCTGTGGTGGGGCGATCACAAGCAGCACCAACAAAAGGCCACATAATGGATGTAGCTGCATCTGCTTTGATGAATTTGCTGGCACAACTGCAGCGATGAAGAGAGGGACTTTTTGCTCTCAGTCTTACCTAGGCACAGCTGCCAAGCCTTATGCTCTAAATTAAGTCCAAAAGGCTGGAAAAACATGGAACAGTCATGGCTGAAGTTGCAGGAAACAACAAAGAGCCTTGTTTAGTCTACAAAAGGAGGCTAAAATGCCATAAGATAATAATCTTCCAACATGTAAAACGTTGATCTAAAGCAGGAGGTGGTCAGTCATCGTCCATCAGCCCCTGGAAGGAAGACAAGAGTACCATCTAGCAAAAGTGACTCAGGTTAGGCATGAGGAGTAACTAAAAGGAGATTCAAATACCAGGTAATAAAACTGGAGATTAAGCTACTGGAGGAAGCTGCAGACTCCCCATCTCCAAAGGTTTTTAATGACAGATGAGACTGATAGGGAATAGTTTGGGAATACTTGTTCCTTACTTGGTGAAAGATATCTGGCCCCATCTCAATCATAGATTCTGTTTTAGGGGCTGAGGATGGGCAAACAGATGGGCAAAGCTAAAATATAAAGATACTATGAAAAGTCATTGCCCACAAGAACAAGCCCCTCTGTGAAATATGGAATCCCAGCCTTTTGGGCTCTGCTGATTTCCCATCTCCTGTATTGCAGCTATATGCAGTATGGTCAGACCCCAACCCTGCCTTTATGTCCTTTCCTCTTCTGCAAGCCCTCGCCATTTTTTCCCCAGGAGCAGGGCTGCTGTATGATATTAAATAGGTATTTTTAGCACGTGCATCACTATGGCATCTCCTCCTGCCTAACAAAGCTGAAGTCAGGACCTGGTCCTGCTGTGACATGAACCTGCGGTTCCCAAGAGCACAGAGTGCAAGCAGCTGAGCTCTGCTTTCCATATTACACAGTTAACTGAGGCTTCAGGACCAGACTGATTTATTGATGCTTTCTGAAGCCTGCAAATTGACCTCTTGTTGGTGAGCAAGTGCCAGCTGATCTTCCAAGGTGCTCCTTCTCAAAACAGGTGGATGAAATCCCTCCTCACCACAGCAGAATAGATGTTAAGCATCAAGCCTATGTCAAAGTCACATCCAGTCACCTCCTGGTAGCCAAGTGCTGAACCAGCTGAAAAGGTCACTACCATATCAGCCAGAACAGCTGGATCTAATAGAAAGTGAGTCAAGATGATGCATAGTCAGCATTGCAGGAATAACAGATGTCTCCCGGGTTGGCTGTACCAGCATGTTGATGTACTGAAGCAACTGAAAGGAGACTTGCGTGACTGCAGCATATCATCCTCTTCTCGTCCACTGAAACTGAGAGGATCCGCAGATGTTACACACAGATTTTATGGAGACCAGGTTTCCACACATGGCAGATACAAGGCAGATCTCACTGCAAAACATGCTCCCGGCAAGGGCCATTTGCAATGAGAGATGTAGAGATGGAGCAGATAGCAAAGTAATGGATATAACCCAGCTTTAATTTGTGTTAGGACTCTGCAGTCTTCAGTGCCAGGCCCAGCAACACCCGTGCTGCCATCCTGGACCAGGCATGCCAAATCCCAGATTTGCCATTTCACCTTATCGTGGAATCACAGGCTGGTCTGGGTTGGAAGGGACCTTAAAGCTCATCCAGTTCCAAACTCTGCCATGGGCAGGGACACCTTCCACTAGACGAAGTTGCTTCAAGCCCCTGTGTCTGACTTGGCCTTGGATACTGCCAGGGATGAGGCAGCCACAGCTTCTCTGGGCAACGTGTGCCAGCACCTCAGCACCCTCACTGTATTCCCTCCCATTGTTGAAGGGGTGATCATGTCTGCAAGTGATAAAAAGAAAAAGGCAGCTGCTTAGCTCAGACATCTTTTATTGTCCATATCAAAGGAGGCACATGGGTGCAAAGTGAGGAAAGCAGCTTTCAGGGAGTGGGGCTGTAAAGCCTGTAAGTCTTTCTGCAGGGACTGCGATGCTGCACTGACAGCACCTCACTCCCAGAGCTGTAAAACGGATTAACTTAACAAACTCATAAAGAAAAAGAAGGCTAAAACAGGAGTCTAAAATAAGAATCAGAATCCCTCTGGTAAATTGCTGAATTCAATCCCTGCTGTGGAAAGCCAGTTGCATCAGGGGGGAGTGAACTATTTTCTGGAGATGTACTGGAAATGGCATGGATTATTCAGGGAGCAGCAGTAGGTGAGCATCAGTGAGGGAGCCTGTGGTCCCCCAAAAGCTTTCCCCCTAGGTTGGGCACCCCAGCCTATGCTGGGGATACGGCAGGAACCAGGCAGTTGTGGGATGGGATGGGAAGCGGGAAGCTGCTGATTCAGGCCCCCAGCGCTGTGGCAGTGTGTCATGGGCTCAGCAGCAGCAGTCATTTTTCTCCTTCTCAGTAGCTGGTGCAGTGCTGTGTTTTTGACTTTCAGCCTGGGGACAGTGCTGATAACACCGATGCTTTTAGTTACTGCTTAGAACGTTTTGGTCTGACCAAGGACTTTCTGAGTCTGATGCTCTGCCAGGGAGGAGGGGGAGCCGGGAGGAAGCAGAGACAGGACACCTGACCCAAACTGACCAAAGAGGTATTCCATACCACAGCACGTCATGCCCAGGATGTAAAAACTATGGGCAGAGACCCGGAAGTGTGATGGGGTTTGCTGCTGGGTCGGGCTTGGTATCGGTGGTGAGCAGTTGTAGTCTCTTTCCTTGTATTTCCCTGGTCATTATTATTATTGGTGGTAGCAGCAGTGGTTTGTGTTATACCTCAGTTACTGAACTGTTCTTATCTCAGTCTGTGGGAGTTGCATTCTTTTGATTTCTCCTTCCCATCCCTCCGGGAGCTGCGAGGAAGAAAGAGGGGGAAGTGAGTGAGCAAACTGCATGTTTTACGGCTTAAACCACGACACAGTGACAAGCAGCCGGTCATCTGGCAAAGCAATTCCTGCCAGGACAACGTGCTGCTGCTGGTGCAGGAACTGCTTTTGGGAGCAGTTGGCAGCAATTCCCCAGGGAGCACCGGTGGATGGATGGAGGACAGCAGGAAGGAGGTTTTTCTTACCAGGCTTCAGTCCTCACTCAGACGTGCTGAAACTAGATGCTAAGCCTTGAATTCAATTCCTCTGGTCTTTTTTTGCATTCAGCACTCCTCTTGGTTTTCCCCATCTAAAACCTGTTTGTTGAAGCCACACATGATACCTCCTTGGGAGCTGGGCTCTAAAACATTTGTCCTGAGTTTTAAGATGAGTCTGCCCCTTGCAGAGGGCATGACACAAAACTGATGGATACTGTGGCAGTGAAAAGAAGCCATGCAATGCAGGAGGCTGAGGCTAAGAAACTCTGCTAAGGAAAAGCACCTTTCCCTTGTGGTAAAAGGGGTCACAATAGAGAAAAATCCATCAAGCCTAATTCCTGGTCACTGTTAAAGCTGGGGAATAATTACCAAAACCCAGGGGTTCCTTTTGCTACATTTTTTTCACCCCCCAGGAGCAGCAGACTGGCACATAGAGCACTACCTCGTAAATGAGTAACCATTCCTTATGGAGGTATTTACAATAGAGGCACGTGAAGAAGTGCTGGTTGTTGGAAAGGTTTTGGTGAGATCACACGAAACTGAGGAGTTCAAGCCTTGCATCTCTGTATGAGAACACCAGGAGAGAGGATAGCATAGGAAACCTCTGTTGTGAGTCAGAGAGCGATGGAAGGGGATGTAGAGTTTTCTTACCGTGCTGTTTCCTGTAGGCAGTAGGTTACGTGTGGTGCTTGCCCCAGAGGTGCGTGGCAATAATCCTTTTCTGGCCCTTCAGTATGTTTTCCACCGAGCATTGCCTCGTTGTAAGAAAGTGTATGGCCAAGTTAGGGAAATTAAATCCCTGTGTGTCACCTGCACTCAAGCACTGTCACGTAACACCGAGGGGGTGTAAGCAGCCGAGCTGAGCGCCCAGACCCACATTAGGGCTGCACAGATTTATCTGCCCCGAGGACCTGTGGCTATGAGCACCCTCCTGTGCAAGCTGCAGCCTCTGCACCCCAAAAGTCAGAGCGAGCCCAGAAGAGGCAGCTCAGCAGTGCCACGGGATGCTGAGCAGGCAGTGTGCCGGCTGTCCTCCTCCTGCTCAGCCTGCCGCCTCACCCCACCTCACGCTGGAGCAGGGAGGAGAGGAGGATCGCTTCCATTCGCCTTCTCTCTCCCACAGGATCCTTCACTTTGTACCGGAGCTCTTGCTCACCCATCTGCAGTGGAAGAGGAGAAGAGGAGCCCCAGGCGAGGTCCCTGCAGCCGTGGGGGCAGTGACAGTGCGGTGTAGTACTCAGGAGGACCACTGGAGGTCTGCGTGCGTTTGCTTTCCCACGTTCACCGCGCAGCGCCGCGCAGAGCGGGATAAACCAAGCTCGCATTCCCGGGTCAGCCCCACACCCCATGGGGCAGCTCTGCTCGCTCCCTGAGCATCCCCGGGCTCCATAGCGGGGCAAGAATCCAACAAGACACGAGTATCAGACTAGCTCATCTGGATCCTCTCCACCCAGGAGGCATCTACAGCCAAAGCGGCACAGCAGGACATCCCCACTCTGTTTTCCAAGGAACTTACTGCAGCTTCACGCCTGAAGTGAATTCACCCTCGGTCCGGACCCATATGAAGCTCCTGCCTCCAGAATGCGCAAAACTCCATCCTTTCCCTGGAATCATAGATAGGGTGATGCTGTGGCTATTACAATTAGGCTGGTTTTGCCAGGTTTGGTAGTTTGTGCTTTCTGAAGGCACTTGCTGTCATCCAGCTCCTGCTGCTCTGGTCCTGCACCTCTTACCGGTATCTCCATTGTTACTTCTCTGGTCCCTGCTGCATAAGTTGCCCTGACTTTGGTTTTGACCAAGGTCAGACATGGCTGTGAGCCACAGGATAATGTCATGAGTGTGTGTTTGCACAGAGGTTGTCACTCCAGGAGGGTTCTCACCTGCTTTCCCAGCTCAACAGACAGGTACAATAACACCAGCCTTGAGGATGCAGGATTACAGCAGTGGATCGAGGGTGGCTCAGATCAGTTGTGTTTCATCCCAGTTTTATCCAGCCATGACTGCAGAATGGCTTCTTCCCTGCCCTGGCCTCTGTAGGGTACCAGGCTGTGCTCATTGCTCTGGGCTGTGATGCCATTGGATATCACCATGCCTGTTGTGAATTTGCCCAGTGCAATGAATATAGCAGCTTCACCACCATGAAAATGCAATGGGATCTTTTAAACATCATGAGCTGCTTAGGACCTCAATTTTAAAGGAGATATGGTACAGCGTACCCCACTACCATAGTTTAGATAGTTTAGGGCTGAAGGTCTCACCTGAGACATACCCCTGTGTCTCTCTTTTCCTATGACCACATCATATACACCACCTTCCTCTGCCCAGGAGCTCCAGATGACAGTGGTGTGGACCTTACCGTGAAGGGACAGCTGAAAGCAGAGCTAAAGTAAGCAACAGCCGTCAGAGCCTTGCTGCCTTCTGGGTCAAACATAACCATAACATGTATTTTTATTAACTGAGCTTTGGAAACCTGGTGCCATGTTACACATCCACAAATCACCCTCAAAATAGCCTTCAGTTCAGGCTGGGAGAAAGATAACTGAAATTCAGCTGGGTTGTGGTGGGCCATGTGCTTGAGAGGGAGGAAAAGGCAGCACAGGCAGAACAGGAGCAGAGAGGGGACAGAGGTATAGGATGTTTTCTTGGTGCATGAGGATGCAAGGCTGGGCTGGGGAGGAAGGAGGCACAAGAATGGTTTAAGGAAAATGATGGTCAGGTGCAGGAAAGGAGGAGTATTGCTGGTTTTCATCAGCATTGCAGCTTGGAAGAACAAGGAGATACTAAATGATGGGCTTTTCAAGTGGCAGTGAGAGAAAATACAGATGGCTTTCCTAAAAATATGAACCCCACCATGTTTGGTTTATGAAGAAGAAATACAGTGCACTTGCCATGTTTCCAGTAAGAGTGAAGCAACACACACATTGAAACCCAAGGTGAGATTCACAGCAGACTCCAAGCTGACAGCTTTGTCTACCCCAGGGAAATGGGGACTGTCCTCAGCTCCTCCAAAACCCCTTTTCAGACCCTGGCTGATGATGCCCAACACCTTTCCTTATGCTCAACTGGTCTCAAGGAGGATGCCGGGCTCAGTGACGCCTGAATCTCTGTAGAGGAGTGGTGGGAAGTATGTTTTTAAGAGCATGAGGCCCCCAGACAACGAAGGCAGGATCAAGTAGGTGCCTCTGCCATAGGTTTTGCTTTTCCAGGAGGAGCCCATGTCTCCACACCACCTAGCGAGAGCATCCCCCAACCCAATGAGCGAAGGGAAGGGGACCTGCGGCCCACTCCCTGCAGCATCAGAGCCTGGAGGCATCAGTGAGCAGGAAAACTGGAAATACCTGAAAATTTGCCTGAGCTCCTTGCTGAAAGGCATTATGCAAGGAAAGGAAAATCCCAGTGTGGATCAGGTGCTGGAAAAAACAGTGTAAAATCATCTCTGACATAAGCCCAGCGTATACAGGGGATGAGATGATGATATATATTGCCTCTCCTGAGGCAACAGGCGCACTGCTGCTGGGGTCTGGGGCACTGGCTGGCCCTTGCAAGCAGTTACAGAGCAGCCTTGCAGGCCAAGCAGAAAATGGGACTTTCCTTTGCTTAGCAGCAGAACTGACTCCCAAATGTAGCCCAAAAATAATCCAGAAAACTTTTTCATCTTATCCTGCTTTATCATTGCAGAGCTCCTCTTGGGCCAGGGTATTTGTCAGTCGTATTCTGAGGTTCTTCCACCTGTGGTTGGTTTGACATCTGATTTCCCTTTCCTTGCTGCAGAATGTTTTCATCTCTTTTCTGCTGTAATTTTCTGCCTATTTTCCTCCTTTTATCTCCCTTGGGTCCTTTTTAAGCTCCTTCCTCCCTGCCTGCTATCAAGCTGCACTGGCTGCCATGTAGAGAAGTAAGATGCTGCTCACCCAAGTCCCACCTTGGAAGATCACAGGCCTGCACCCAAACCTTGCTGATCATCAGTTACAACAGTTGCTGTTCAAAATGCCAGCAAAAGAGCTGTTGGTCAAAAGTACAGTCATTAACTTCATGTTCTTCCCTTCTTCCTTAGCAAAGATGGATACACATTGACAGAGTCGCTCATGATGCAGCAGACTTCGTAGTAGCGTTGCCCTGCTGACCCAACCAGGTAGCCAAAATTTGGGTGGCCGGAGATTACTTGCCGGAGGAGAAGGAACTGACTATGGAGACAGGTATTTTTCCAAAGCAGTGTTGCTAATTTACAAAGAAAGTGCAAAGTCCTACACTAAAATCCCCAAGAAATGAGCATCTCCCGGCTCACATAATCTGTGTCATTCCCATGTGCATATGAGCTCTTGCGCTCTCAGCTTTTTCCTGGGCCACACAGAGTCCTGGACCCTCCTTTTCAACTCTGCAGCAACATCTCCTTGTTTGAAAGATTCCTCATGGTGACACCAAGATGCTCTATATAAATCTCCAAGTACTTGCTGCATAGCTCAGATTTTAATGTTGCTGTGATCTAGAGTGGGGTTTCATCACCATAGATGTTACTGTACATTAAATGCAAGTTCCCAAAATCCCCGTTCGGGAGAGGATAAAACCACACTGTTTGGGAAACATTTGTATTTTATTCACAACCCACAAAATTCTTTCAACCCAAAAGAGTTGTGGGAAGACATTCATCTTCCGTTATCCCCTGGGGAGACTTCCACAGCTGAGCTAGTCACCCCGCACACCCTTTATAGATAAACCCAAATGCTTTTAGCACATGATTCACCCGATCTATTTTAGAGGTCCACACTGGGTTGGGAGGCTCCATGTTGCTCCCCTTTGCTGTGCCTGGAGCGTAGTGCAGCCAGCTCAGACACCAGGTCTATGTCTGTCAGCAGATCGCACCTCTGACCCCTGGTTGCCAAATCATGGAGTTTTACAGGTTGGAGATAATTTGGCACATCAGGTTTTATGAGACTTATTATTCATGGCACAGAAGCAGCCAGGGAAGGATGGATCCTGCATCACCACTGCAATGGGTCACTGTGTATGGCAGGAATGGGGAAAGTGGGATGTATGGGTGGTTACTGCCAACCGCTTGCATGGCACTGGTGCCACTGTGATGGCTCCTGAGAAGATCAATGAATCCAAGGCCCTGGGGTCTGTGCGTCAGGAAAGTGGCCAGCAACAGGCTCTCAGCAGGAAATAAGTGCCTCAAAGAGAAACTGCTGCAGAGATACTGCCGTCAGAGGGAGTGCAATGAGAGCAAATCTCGGGATGCTAATTAATCCCCCTTTAGGAAGATATTTATTAGGCAAGTGCCTCACATTCATATGCACATCTGCAGTAGACAGAGAGGCTTTTACTTTCTTCCCAACCCCAAAAGAGGGAGGGTGGCTCCTGCAGCTGAAGAGCGGGTAGTGCCGGGGGAGCTCAGCCTACTCCCGGCATCCCAGGTGGAAAAAACACTTGGAACGACCAAGGTCCAGGTTGGAAGAGAAACTGGAGGTAGTTGAGAAGAGCTTTAAACATGGATACCTTCTTTCTTTGCTCGCTGACAGAGACATTGCCAAGGACAGGGTGGGAGCCACCCCTGCCAGACAGTCTCATCTTGCTGGGATGAGCTGTTCCGGAATCACTGTATTAACATAACCTGGGGCAGCTTTTGCTGTCAACCAGATAATTGCTGAGGTTGATTAATACAGTCTCCGATGAGCAAAAGATTGTGGCTGCTTGTGGCTTTTGCAGAAGAGAGACAGAGCCAGCAGCACCTCTCTCCTTGCCCAGCAGACACTGAGCAGTGGGTCAGGGAGGTTTGCGAGGTACGTGTCTTGGCATTCCTCACTCCATAAGTATGGATGCCCTGCAAGAGTAACTGCTCATCCCAAATTGTTCGCTTCATTTGCAGACACACAGATCTCATTACTTCAAGAGCTACAGCAAAATCTGGTTGGAAGAAGATGTTTCAAGTCATTTAAAGCCCAGGGTTGGACAGAAAACCTAACATTTCAGACCGAGAACAGGGTGTGAGCTTCCCACAGTGGTAATTCTGTTGTGTGTTTGCTGGGGGCTTCCTAAAACCTGTAGAGGGAGTGACTCCCTCTGACCCAAGATAAGAGCTGCACTTTTGGGGAAATTAAATAGTGGTATTTCCAAGGCTTACTGTTTTGACGTGCTAATCCAAAGCAAAGTCAGCCTGATGCAGACTCAAACGTCCTCAGCCCCCTGAACTGCACAATCTGCCCTGGTTATCACAGGGCTTTTTCCCAGCTGTAGCAATGGATCAAACATTTATACAAGCTCCTTCTTTACACTGAGCACCGAGGGCTGGCATGACATTCGAACTCTGAACTGTCCATCTTAATTAAGTTAGCTCTATCCATGAGGTTCAGCATTCGGTCATGGCATGTGGGAGATTTACCCTTAGGTCCTTGAGGAATAAGAGTAAACCCAAGAGCAAAATCCTCAGTGACTTGGGATGACAACTGTGCTCTTAACAACTGAAAGCTCCTGGCAGAGCAGTTGCCTTGCCAGCAAGCTGCTGTTAACAATATCCTTTTCATTCCTGGGGCCCAAATCTGCTGCCTGCGAACCTGACCGGCTTTTGCAATTGATTTCAGCAATGTCCTTCATTTTCACTGACATTTGCTTCGGTCAGTCACAGCTGTCTGCTCCTTCTCCATCCTTTCTCCCCACCGTGCAGCACCCCCAGTGCCTCCCCTTCAACCCCCTTTACAGAGACATGGAATCTTGGCTTTGCAATAGGAAAAGCAAAGTTTGGTGTTCAGACAGCAACGAAGGACTCGGGAAATCTGGTCCAGTGCCTGTGTTTTCTTCAAGCTACTGCATGATGGTGCATAAATCACTGCTGTCCTCTGGGCCTTGGCTCCCTCGCAGTGGCCAGGGATGACGGTACCCCCTTATCTCAGGGGAACAGGCGATATTAATTACTGTTCATAAGACGCCCAAATGCGGCAGCATAAATAGTAAACAAGTATTTAGTGCCTTTCTAAAGATAGCTCAACTGCAAATGCTCAGGTCCATAGCCTGAGATTGGAACTGGGAGCTCCCCTGGCTGTTACATAAACCACAGTGGGGCTGGCTTTTCTTCTTTTTTAAGGAACGGGTTGCTCTTATTACTGTAGCTCATTTCATAAGTAAGCAACACATCTGACTAGAAAGGATCAAAAATAAACGCCTGCTTAACCCAGGCATATGGAAACCAGGCATTTTTCATTATACTTTTGAAACAGCAACCTCCTATCTTTGGCCCGAAGCTGTCAGAATTCAAAGGCAAACACTGCCCTGATTTTGTTTTTGTCCTCCCCCCGTCCACAGACTTTGCCTTTGCGTTGGTGAATGTGGGGATGCCAGGTCTCTCCCAACTGCAGGAGTCAACTGATCCTTGCTGAAGTGATATGCGACGGGGGGATGCAGGGACGCTGTAGGCTTCGCCTCTTCCCATCTCCTTCCCGTGGCAGGCTCCCCTGTCGAGCCGGAGATGCTCTTTTTGGCCAACCCATCTACAGCAAGGCTTTATAGTCCTACATTCTGTTCTCCAGTTCAGCCAGTGCGAGCTGGGGGTTGCTCTGGCTGCAGCTGCAGCAGTGCTCGTTAGAAATGGGAACTCTGCGGGCGCCTCAGCCCGCTGCCGGCGAGGCCGTTCGTGCCTGCCCGTCTGAGCAGGCTGGCAGCGCTGCAGCGTCTGACCACCAGCACATCCCACAGCCACCGGGCGAAGAGCTGCTCGCCAGGGACACCGATGCGCGGGGTGCTGGCTCCACTCCTCTGGTTGGGAAGGCTTCCAAGCCCTTACCTAATCCTTCCTCCTCTCCCATCCCTCTTATTCCTGAGAAATTTCTGTAGTAGAAGCGTGAAGCAATGCAACCACGACGAAATCACCACAGTGAAATCAAGCTTTAGCTTGGGGCAAAGACCCAGTCAGTGAGTGCATCTTCCAAGGACCAAAACCCCACGAGCTCCAGAGGCAGCAGGTCCTGCAGGGTGCCAGGGACACGGCTGCACTCCTGATGGATCGGTCCAACCTCCCAGGGGTTGCAGGGATGCAGCTTGTAACGGGGCGCAGTTACATCAAAGAGGAGCGGATGCAAGGGTGCCTCTTGGCAAGGGGATGCCCCGGTGCACCTTGCAGGGCGAAGAGACACGGAACAAACTTTCGGGGGGGTGGGGGGACGACGGGACAGGACCTCGCAGGCGCAGCTGAACAGTGCAGGGGGTGCACAAAAGCTGAGGGGGGTCTCACAGCCGCACCTCACAGTGGTGGCTGTCACCTGAGGGGCGCACAGATGAAACTCTCGGGGGACGCAACTCGCGGGAAGGGGTCCGGCTCCCCGCGCCTCCGCCCCGTCCCTGCACCGGCCGCACACAGCGCATGCCTCGGGCAGATGCCGGCCGGTTCCAACCGGGAGAGGCCGAAGCTTTTCGGGTCCTGCGAGGAGGAGGAGCCCGTCCTTCCTCCTCCCTGCGCCGGAGAGGGGCTTCGCTGAACGGGCCGGGAGGCGGGGAGCGCTAAGGACAGCAGGCTGCAGGGACTCCCGGGGCTGCCCCTCACACGTTCACGCTACCCCAGCGGCCGCGAAGCGGGGAGAAAGCACTCCCTGCTCCTGCCGGAGCGACCTCCCTGGGGAGAGTGAACCTCCGAGCTGCGAGCAGCCGATGTGGGCTCTGCTGCTCCCCACGGGCCGCTGCTCCACACGCGCAAATGCGAGGGACCGGGATGACAGGCTGCCCGCTCCCCGTGCTGGAGGCGCCTCGGCACCTCTGGGGAGGGCGAGAGTGTCTTTTTGCCTTAAGTTGGGGGGAGAGCCTGAGCAGAGGACTCAGCTCCCTCCGGGATCCCCAGGGCGCTTTCCCGCCGCCTTTGGGAGCGGGTCGGTTGCGTCCGCAGGTCCTGGACAGCTCCCGCTTTGAAAGCCGCCGGAGCGCCCTCCCGGCAGCTGCCAACCGGCCGCCCGGCGAGGCTCGGGGCCGCGCAGCCCCGAAAAGCCGGGCGAGGGGCGGGGGAACGCTGGAAAAAAAAAAGCCCTTAAATAAAAAAAGTGGGACGAGGAGTCAGATTTTCCTCCCGAACGCCTCAAAGTGTCCACGTCCTCAAAGCATGGAAGCAATTTACAGCTGCCGCCTCCCCCCCCCCAACCATCCTCCCCTCCGCCCCATTC
>JANRGW010034496.1:28905-50658 GCA_024733675.1 Psilopsiagon aymara | reverse complement strand
TAACTCCATCGTTCGTTGCCCGGGAGCGGAGCCGTACGGCTTCATCTCCGCTTCGGTTTAAAAGTGGCCGAGGGTCGGTCCCCCGGTATGGGGAGGCAGAAGAGGTGTTTTTAATGTCGCTGCTGAGGGTGTTCTGTCGGCCGTGTAGGATCTGCGGATGCTGTGAGAATTGTTTCTTTTTGCTGACTGTGCTCAATTGTGGCCTTGTATAGGGGCCTCCGGGGTAGCAAATCTGGAGCTACTGAAATACTCTTACGTTTTTTCCCCTTGATCTGTTTAGCTGTAAAACCTCTTAAGGTTTCAGTGACATCGCAGTGGAAGCAATGCAGTTTGTTTTGATGCCAGCAGGGTACAAAACAGCTTGTAGCTTTCATGTTTGAGGTAACTAGCGTCCTAGTGGAAGGACTGAAAGGATGAGAAGCTTCCTCTTACACACGGACGTGTGTATGTCTACGTGTGGCCATCGTACTTTAGTGTGACTGCGTGTCACAGTGAAGTTCACAGGCAGCTGTGTACTTTGGAAGCCATCAGCAGGGTTCACAAGTTGCATCTTTGAACAGTTGCATTAAGTTTGTGCTGCAAAGAGCAGAGCACTTGTACGGCAACAAGATCTCTAGGAAATTCCTTTTTTTCACCGGTAATGTGCCAAGTTTAGTCCTGGAAACATACAGTAGAATCATACCTAAATGTGTTAATTCACTAGATAACTCGGTTTTATTTCTAATTCAGTTCCCAGTGCAAATCAGAGTGCATACGGCTTTCTTGTGTGCGCCCAGGTTTGTACCTTTACTGCCTTTGGAAGTTCAGTGGATAGGGAAACAAATAGGATCCCCTAAACACCTGATGCAACGTTGAACTTCTTCAAGCATACAACAGCATCCTTTTTAACTGCTTGGTTTTTTTAAAAACAGGCTAAAATAATTATTGGGTTTCATCTGGGCCAAATTCAGAAGCTATGCAGGTAGAGTAAAACTAATGGCTCTGTGTCAGTCCTGGATGATAAAACACCTGCTTGATTAATTCCCGTTTAACTTCATTAAGAAATTCAGGCCACTTTAATCTGACAGAGCTCTGAATCTTAGCAATGAGGTTTTCTTGCTATTAAAACCAGAAAAGTTAATTAACATAACTGAAGTTGCTTAACTGTGTGTGGACTAGAGAGAATTTATAAAAGTTACTAAGTTAAGAACATCCGTTTGATTTCTTCCAAGAAAGGTATGTACTGAAATCTGAATTATGTTTTATATTCAGAAGGAAGATACAAGAACAGGAGAAAGGAAGAGTCTGAATATAGCTCCAGACCATGGCAGCATGCTGGAAAAGAATCCTGACCATTTTTGTAGCAGCTCAAGTACTCCTTGTGGTAAACGCCTTCGAGGAAGAGGATGTACCTGAAGAATGGGTCCTTCTCCATGTTGTTCAAGGTCAAATTGGAGCAGGCAACTACAGCTATTTGAGACTAAATCACGAGGGAAAGATCGTACTTCAGATGAGGAGTTTAAAAGGTGATGCAGACTTGTACGTATCTGACATGACACTTCACCCCAGCTTTGACGAGTATGAGTTACAGTCTGTAACCTGTGGCCAGGATGTTGTCCATGTACCGGCACACTTCCGCCGCCCAGTGGGAATAGGGATTTATGGGCACCCCTCTCACTTGGAGAGCGAGTTTGAAATGAAAGTGTACTATGATCGGACAGTTGTACAGTACCCGTTTGGTGAGGCTTCTTACAACCCTGAGGAGATAGAGGCAAACCAGAAATACTCGCAGTCTACAGAAGATGAGTCTCAGGACGAGGAGTCTGTTTTCTGGACTATACTGATTGGAATCTTGAAATTAATACTTGAAATTCTTTTTTAAGTCGACGCACACTGGGCTAAGTCACATTTCAGCCTGTGAAATCGAACACGAATGACTTGCTGTGATATTTAATACACTTTGTTACGGTTCCTGAAGAGGTATTCAGGTTACTTTTCCTAAACCATAAAGGAAGTGGGGGAAAAAGCCATATATAATTTTATATTGTAAATCCTCCCCTATACGTAACATGAGCAGTGAGCAACACAGTATTTGCAGTATTCTTCAGAGATCAGGGCTTAAAAATGAATGTACAGTTGGGATCTCAAATTAACTTCAAACAGGTGCTTAGGAAAATCAACTCTGATTCAGTATTTTCTATTGTTTTTTATAAAGAAATCAAGTGCTGCACTTCAGGGCCACTCTCCTAGAGCATGGTTAAAAATAAAATCTACATCTCTTCTGAGCAAGGTTCTCCAAGTAAAACTAATTAGCAATGGGGCTTGCGTGTATTGAAGCTGAGGAGCCGAGGGCGAAGGAAGGAAAAATCTCTCAATCGTCTAGGGGGTACAGATGATCTATATTTTTGCCTGCTTGTGCTCTACATCATGCCAAGCAGAGATCTGCCCAGTCACTCATCACCTCTGCAAAGCGACCACCCAAACTGAGTGCATGTCACTTCTCTGCTGTCACTGTGAGCTGTCAGCTGTTGTTACTTGTCAGTAGAGTGGTTTTGTTCCTCGTTAAAAGCAATGCACTATAAAGTATCTTGAACTTGGGAGGTGTTTTCTTACGCCTCCCCTGATAGCTTGTTGTGATTGATCATTTTCTTTTCTTTTTTTAGTAGAAACATCTCTGTGAATAAGTTACCAGCTTGCAAAGAAAACTTCCGCTGAGTGTGCAGTCGGGTGTAAGAAGGTCAGGCTGTGCCCGCTCTGTTGAAAATCGGGTTTGCCAGGAACAGTTTTTGCCTTGGTTGAGTCTTTCAGAATACCAATTGCTATGCAAATAGTGGGTATTGCAGTTGCTCTGTAATTTTCTTTTCACAGAGCTTACTGATGAGCGCACCAAGATAAACAAGTACATTACTATAACTTTATGCAAACGATGCATGTACAATTTAAATTTCATTACCAAAAGCCTTCTCTTTTTGAGTGAGAATTTGTTTTGTCTGTCTCTATCCAGACATCTGACAGGACACGATTAGTGATTTGTATCTCAAAAAAAGTCATTATATAGACAAAATTAAGAGTTTATTTGATAAAAAGAAAAAAAAAAAAAACAAAACAAAACCCCCAAAAGAAGTGGTATTGTTCCTCTTAGAGTGGTTGGTTAAACAGCACCAAAGTATTACTTTAGCTTGTGCAGTTAAGTTTTGGACAGCAAGTTTTTTGGGGTTTTAGCCCTCCTTGCTGGTTTTCCCCCTTCTTCCTCTTCTTGGTACAGGAGAGTCTTTCTGACAACAATCACAAATCCAGCAACCTAAAAAAAGAAAGTTATCAGTTACTGGGAAACTTTCTTACTCACTCTCCTAGTTATGCACCTTTCACCACTCTTAATTGGTGCTCATCTGCTTGCAGTACTTCCTTCAGTGTAAACCAGTGCTTTGCTTTGAAACATAAACACCTTAGGAGAAGGTGCGAAAGCAGTGTGTGCAATGTGCCCTCCCTTGTGGATTCTTGATGTGTAACAACTGGCTACACCCATCAGTGGACCTCAGGAAGCACCAGCACTGCTAAGGAGGTGGATCATTAGGAAAGAACCTGACAAATGATGCTTAAGTTTGCAAATTCTGTTTCAGCGTGAATGACCATGGCCGAAGGTGAATGAACAGCAGCTGGGGAACATTGCTTTCCTGCTGCAGGTATGGGGTCCTGTTCCTCAAACCAGTGCCTGTTCCTTGAGTGCAGTCAGGCAGCACAGACAAATGCTGGCAGGGCTTCATTACCACACCTTGTACTGAAAATTACTGACCCTCAAAAAAAGGTTGAGCAAAGAGCAGAAGCATTTAACTGTATTACAGCAGCTGGAATCATAAGGGCTGCTTTGGTAATTTCATTGTCTAGCAGGCATATAATCAGTTTTGTTTAGATTCTATCGTTAGGTCAGCCTGAAATGGGCCACAGGACCTGTACTAAGGTGACAGCTACTGCCAGTGTCTCCCAAAATGGGAATGTACCACATACTTGGAGCAAAGTACTTACAGGGGATTCTATTGCTGCAGAAGTCACAGCCACTGTGCACTTATTCATGAATTTACTTACCATGGATTTAGTATTACACAAAAAGCAACAGTACCACCAGTTATTTTCATTACACTGCCTTGAGCTGGACAGCTGATAACAAACGACCAAGTAATTTAAAGGTACAGGCTGCCTGACATCTAGGTACTGCATTCCAGCTTTGATGTTTAAGAAAAAAAGGAAGGAATGGGTTTAAAAAGGTGTTTCCAAATACTAAATTGAGCCTACTTTTTAATTTAGAAACTGACGTGATAGCACAAACACTTTGTTAATGTGAAAGCTATACTCCAGCAATATGCACCAATATAGCCTCTTTACAGGTTTCTTTTACGAAGAGAGGTAATTATTCTCAGTATTCTGAGGATTTTGGGGAAAAAAAAACCCTAGTTCTGAGTGAGTCTGGATTCTGTTGTAAAAGCCAATTCTATTTCCTATACAGGAACGGCCAGGTTAAACTGTGCACAACCAAATATACAGAAATAAAGCATATTAAAAAATACTGTGTCCTCTGGTGTGCTTTTCTGTAGCATTTCTCACTCCTACCCTTCACACTTGTTTTAAACTATTCTTTCAAAAGAAAAGTGTATATTAACTCTGACAGAGAAAGCCTAGAACTCCAAGAAGGTGTGAACAATTAACTCTTATTACCTGAAGGGATGGCATCAAGTCCCACACAGAAAGTGTGGTAACCACGGTCACACACATCGCAGAACATCATTTCTTCTTCATGGTGAGGCTGCCCACATATAATGCATGTTTTACACTCCATACATTGCCAAGGGTAAGTCTTAATCATAGCAACAAGCTCCGGGGTCATATCAAGGCAAGAAGGGTGGCCTAGATTAAAACCAGTATTATTACTTCTATGTCTGAAATGAAACTTAAAATTAGTTAGAATGTTTGCTTTTACGGAAGCTGAATCTTGGCTCACCTCCTGGTGAGATCCCATAGCACACCAAACATGCCGGTGCATGTAATGTTAATTAGAGATGGAGTCTTAACGAAGGACAGAAAAGGCAGCTGAACCGTTGGCACACAAGCCTAGTACACTAAGTATTTCCACAAACAGATCTGACAAACAGACTCCCTTAGGAATTCGCTTAGCGTATGCAGATACTTACCGCTGTTGTCACACTGGGAGCAATGTATAAGAGCTTCAGCTTTTCCTTTCTTGTTGGACTCCTTACCCTTCAGACAAATTCCACATATAGCATTTGGAATGACCTTTGGCTGGAAGGGTAGAAGAGGGCTATAAATTCATTCCACAAGAAATGACAGATTTAACAGGAAATGTCATAGAACTCCTTAACTCTTAATTAACTGCCTGCTAGGATGTGTGAACCTTAAAACAGGACAATCATTGACAAGCAGTGGCACTGAAAAAAACTGCAGGTTAACTACATAAGATTCTGCATTTGCACATGTGGCAAGTTATATGTAGGTCAGATTGGAGCAAAAGCATGTACCTGCTTCTTCCTATGAATTCATCAGCTAACATTCTCCTCAGTGTAAATTAACTGTGACAGAGGATGAAATTGTCAGTCATTTTTTTTCCAATACAGAATATGTCCTGCAGGTTTCCCACTTATGGAGGGAATGAAATTAAATTTTCCATTTGCAATACATCTGTCCCTGAATATCGAAAATGAACTACAAAATCAGTAAACTTTATTTTTCTACCTTTAATTTAAAAATACCTGTTTAGCTCTGCTGCACAGCTGGTTGTTTTCCCATTCTACCTTGTATCCAGCCATAATTGTGGTAAGAAACAGAGTCTTGCATTTAACTACAGTTTCACATTCATCATCTGTCTAAATGATCACCTGGAGTATATATGGGTTCCTGAGATCCACTTAGAAGGTGAGAGAGAAATAGAAGGCTGCTACAGTGAGTAATGGCTGTGTATGTGTTCTGTGTGCCAACCCAAGAGATACACTGATGGGAGTTTAAAACCTCAATGAGGACAAGGGAGGAGTAAGGCATTGCAAGATTCTGAAACATTTCAGTAGTTCTGTTGTTCAGCTCAGCCCACTGCATAATGAAATCAGTGAGAAATGTGGTTTAAAATTGACACAGTACTCACTGGTGTTAAACTGACTAGGTGACAGAGTTCTAAAACCCAATGTTGCTGCGAAGACGTAGCTAACAGAGGAGATCAAGGCACAACCTGTTCTCAAAGGAGCTAAACGGCTTGTCAGTAACCAAGAGTTCTGGTCAACTACTAACCATGTGTGGGGTGATGAATGAGGTTTGATTTTAAAATAAGCTTTAGAAGCAAACCCAAATATATATATATATGCATATATATGTGTATATACATTTACAGACACATATATAAAATCACTGAGATCTTCTGCAATACAGCTTATCTGTAAGTGTGTCTACATCCCCAGGCAGTTTTTCTAGCACCTAGCAAGATAATTAGTATCTGGACTCATTTTTAGAGCTGCCAGGATGCATTGCTTTAAGTTTTCTGACGTCATCATTCTGCTTTTGAAGTTAAAACATGGCTACAGTCTGCTTCAAATTGTCTGAAGCGGTTTATTTAAGAAACCGGAACACCACACCAGATGTTTATAGGTGACTTCCCTCAAAAGATGACAGAGGCATTCATACAGACTTTTTTTGCTTATTTATTTTAAAAAAGCAGAGTCAACCTGTTTATACATAAATATAATAAAACAATAAGAAAAGTCTAACATTCACAAATGTCTCTACAAAATAATAAATATAATGAAAGCAATACCACACAAACTCCTTTACTGTTTACTGTGTGTCCTACATGTATACCTTTATACCCTGCTCCTCCCAACAAAAGTGGCACATGCTTAAACCTCATCAGTGTTGCAGCATTTACCCTTCCATTGATTAGGCTACATTCTAATTTTATTGTGGTTTTATCTATTTCTAGGTAAACCAAGCCTTTCTAGAACAGCAAGAGCACTTTTCTAATCAGACTTCTATTTTATTACAGATTTATATCTGGCTGCCTTTAATACACAGCAGCGTACTCCCTGGTAATACAGGAAAGCTGAAGTGAGTTGCTTTTCGGTCACTGTTAACCTGCCTTAGCATATGTGGAGTTAACACTCTGATACACAGAACTCCCAAGTTAGACACTAATATAGATGCATTTACCAATACTGCTTCCATCTAGTCTTACTTCACTAAATTGTGTTCATTAGAAATCGTGCATGTTGGGGGGGTGAGAATCACAGCCTATTAATAAAGGTCCAACAGAATAGAAGTATTTTTACAAAAATGAAAAAAATTAAAAGAATGCAAGACTATTCACATTTCAAACCAGTTCAAGTTGTACCACCATAAATGGCTTTTAGAGCACTAGGAACAAAGTCTATAAAATCCAAAGGGGAAGTTACAATATCCCATCTGATTAAACTTTGCTTTCTACATCCTCATCTCACTGGGATGAAGGATGGAGAGGGAATGAATGCAGAATCACAGTGACCACTGCTCTGTAAGTTTCTGCTTCCATGCTGCTGTGCTGCAGCTCTCAAAGCATTCCAACTACACCACTTTTAGAAGGTCCTATTCAGAATGCAAAGCGTTCCATTTTCATATACAGTGACCTGAAACAGAAGTGTTGTAAAGTATAGTTTCTCAATACATTTCAGTTTTATGTGCAAAAAAATCTCCTGTACTTTCAACAGTACCCTGTGTGTGCAATTGTAGTAGCGAGTACTGCAGCAACAAAGACCCGCTACCTGTAACATGATAAAATGTAAAACATGCTAGCCGTTCTTTGTTAAAGAACTGACAATAAAAATGCCTCCGTATAAAATACATTATTCTTTTACTCAAAAATAACTCAGTGGAAATGTGTGAATTCTATAATACTCATAATGTGGCTATAACTATACATTTGCATGTTGATGCCATAGCAATTATCCTTCAGTTTTAACTACATGTAATGAAAAATTACTGTCCTACAAAAATAGTCAAATATTAGAGAACAATACAGAAGTATTACAAAGATTTAGAGTTCATAGGGATGACACTTTAAATGAGTTTAGCCTTCAGCTCAAAGTGCCTTAACATTTAGGCACGTCTGGTGTATCAGCATCTGGTGTTTTTATGATTAACAAACAAGAATCTTTCTGTCTTACCAGTTAAAACAGCTCATGTAATTGGGATTACTGAAAGCATTTAAACGTTCCCACAAACAAGAAAGCCAATCCTCTCACCCTCCCAACACAACATCACCACCTCTGACTTGCCAACAGCCTGATGGCTGCTGCAGGCTGGGCATGCCACAGTGCAAGATGTGGCACTGTACATTTACAGTAACATCTTGTTACTGTAACACTAACACAGCCACTGATTTTAAACCAATGAGCAACTGTTACCAGATCCCATTTTCAAAATGCAATGCTGTATGCTACCATTGCTCTTCTACAATTAGAATTCCAGAACCTTACATGAAGTTCTGCTCCACCAGTTCTCTATGCCTTCCTAATGTCAATTAAATACACTGGGACCAACCAAGCACTCTGATATCTCACAGCTAAGTGAAACCACTGTGATAAACCAGAGGCACACAATCTCTAATGTCAAGTGAAACAAGCCAAAAAAATAATTCCAAGCTCCATCTTTGGATTTCATGTTCATGGGAATACTACTGGTATGCACTCCGTGTCTACAACAATTTGCAAAGTCACGTATAAAAAAATACACATATGGTACCACAGTCTAAATCTCTATTTTTGCATATTTCTGAGTAAGTTCTGGGAAAGAGAAAACACAGCTGGTGCTTTCTCTTGTACAGATATCCTATGCGGATAAAATTTATCAGAGCTGTCCAATTCTTGCTGAAAATTAGCTTTTTAATATAAGTGATAGTTTACTTACTATTAACTTGGTAAATACAGATAGTAAATATTTACGAACATCAAATGCAAGCCAACAACAGCTTCTTTTGCTAAGACAGTTTCTCCATATGTACGATCCTGTCCCTGACAAAGGTGTTCCTTTTCCCATAGCCTCTCTTAACAAACACTCCTGATTGCTGAATACTAAACCCTATCTTAATGTAGTGTTTTCACTCTTGATAAGTTTATTACTGCTCCCATGTAAGTCAACAGAAAATTCTCATTCCTTTCAGTGGAACCAATCTAGGCACTAATGTGCTTTGAAAGTATTACATTATATTCATACATTACACATATTCAGGTCCTCCCTTAAATGTGCAGAAAAACAACACATAAATAATGCATGTCAATTCCCATTTCCTCTGAAAATTATTATTTTATCTTAATTTTTGAAATTATTATACAGTAATACTGAAGATTTGGGCCCCAGGTTTGGCAACCACCTCTTGATAGCTGAAATGTCTTCCTTACCAAGTCTTTAGCTTGGATATAGGCATATTGCCCACAAACATTTCTACATAGTGTGAACTACATAGAATCATAGAATAGTCAGGGTTGGAAAGGACTTTAAGATCATCAAGTTCCAACCCCCCTGCCATGGTCAGGGACACCTCCCACTAAACCATGCCACCCAAGGCTCTGTCCAACCCAGTCCCGAAACCACCAGTGATGGAGCATTTACAACTTCCCTGGGCAACATAAAAAGCTATTTTCCATATACTATTAAAGTGGTTATGTAGTGTTGCTTATACAACTGTAGTAAGCTTCTTGCCTTCCATGCTATACATAGCAACATCTCAGGATGAAAGGCTGTATCTAAAATGAACATCATAACAATATGTTCAGCCACACAGCTGCACTTTACAGCGCTGATCTCTTGGTATGCTGCCATACTAAATAGTAGAAAAAAAAAATATAACGGATACCAAATGCTAGTTTCGAACTGGCAAGTAATTTTGACTGTCACGTTAAGGCAGACAGAAAGATGCAGAGTTCCGGTGATAAAACCGCAATGGATTTTTCTGGTGTTACTGCCTGGGAATCCGAGAAGTTCACAGAAACAGAGGCCACTGTATAGTTAGGGTAAAGAAAAGCCCCACATGAAATAAAAGCAAAAAGGAAGTAAGGAAGCAAACAGGTGGAGCACACAAGAGAGCAGCTAGTGAAGTACAGCAAGCAAAAGTTACATATTATCTTAAAAACAGGTATTTCAGGGAGAGGCTGGTCAGCAAAGAAGTTCCATCAGGGGCTTTTTTCTTCTACCTTGTACCCAGGAACTGATTTGGATAATACAGAACGTTTGGAACCATCTTTTCTTGGAGTAGCACTTTTGTCTCTTGTTTTTTGTCTTCCCTGAAAAGAATCCTCCTGGTTCTCTGTGGCGCAATCACCTTCAGATACATTGCCAGACGAATTGTCCTATAATAAAAATACCATAGCTATTTTTTTTATTTTTTGGATAGACAGACAAGTCTTTCCTATGCCCCTTAGAGCCAACTAAGGTAAGAGAAGGATACATCTTTCCTTCTGCAAAAGCACAGGCTACGTTACAATCTAGGACACCTTTGCTTATAACCTTCATTATCTATTTTTAATTATGCTAAGAGACTGGCATCAGCAGTATCAGTCACGTTTTCCAGTTGGTCTTGACACCAGAGTGGGAGCACATCAGTATAGTTCTTTGAACCATTTTCCTTTAAAAGTCAGCAAGAAAACAACTGTATGTGAGATATCGTTTTCAATGTTAAGGGCCAGCAAAAAGTTAAAAGTGCCCTTGCCATGCATTTAAGTGTACTACAAAATAGCAACTGCTTTGAGTTAAACATGTGAAGGTTTTTTCTGCCACCCTCATCTACTATTTTCACCAGGAGCAATCTAAATATTTAATTTGGACTGCAGCAGAAGAATGCCATCAAAGACAAAACACAATCCAGTATTTAATTCAGAACCAAACAATAGAATTTATGAATATATGCTGCAGTTAAAAGCTTTTTTGTTGTTGTTTTGAGGAATGAGGAGGCAAGAAAGAGGGGCTTGAAAGAGGTTCAAAGAAGGTAAAAGATCAATGTAAGCATAATTAATAGCAGCAGCACAAGATTTTTCTCAGAAAAGCGTTAACAAAGGCCTCCAAGAAGCTCCAGAAGAAAGCTATATAATTTATAACATTGATTACAATAAAAACCAAGAGGCCAAATAACAATGGTGCCCTACAGTAAAAGGCACTGTACAAACATCACAGTAGTCAGCCTATGTCCCAGAGCTTAAAATCAAAACAGACAAAAGAGACACAGGGCAAAAGGAGCAGTATAATACAAAAGCAAGCAAACTATGTGGCAGGAAGAA
The DNA here is from genome assembly GCA_024733675.1 of Psilopsiagon aymara. Classification (NCBI taxonomy): domain Eukaryota; kingdom Metazoa; phylum Chordata; class Aves; order Psittaciformes; family Psittacidae; genus Psilopsiagon; species Psilopsiagon aymara. The sequence continues at coordinate 39,385 of JANRGW010034496.1, read as the reverse complement.
ATGGTATCTTTCATCATTATTTTAGGAGGTTATTTATGACAGGCGCATTAAAACACTACAGAACAGGCAAACTGCCACCTGACTAGAACAATGGGGATGGTGAAAGAGGGAAAAGCATAAAGCATATTGTAGGAGTCACCAGGGAGATCTGATGATCAGCCCAAAACTGAGGCCTGACAGCTGCCCACTTCTGTGTTCACCAGATATTTTTCCCAAACAGTATGCCTCAATGACTAGCAAAGAACCCCTGCCCCATAGTCAAACCACACTTCACAGGAATCTCATTTCAAATTTTCCCTATGCTTTTCCAACACAAGCACATTTTCCCTTCTGCATTCTGTCACCAAAACCTGTGAACTTCTTTGAAAAATGAGAACACAGTCTGCGTGGTCCAGTTACTTTTCTTTTTTGCTAGGGGGAATGGAAGTTAAAGGAAAGGGAACTGGGAAGAAATGGTTAAAGACCAACTGTAAAAAAGCTGGAATGCAACGAAATCAAAATTCCGAGTTGACATTTAGCCTGCTAAGTTTACATGATTCCTTTTCAAAAAAATTCCAGCAGAAAGGGTGCATTAACACCCATCTCTCCTTTGTTAGCCTACAAGCTGACCCTTTCTTTTCTTCTTCAGTTACGAGTATCTTATGAATATTCAAACAAAATAAATGTTTGTATGGCAAAATTTAGCACTAAATACATCCACTATCTAAAATGTTTGTGAACTGAACCAGAAACTGTTCAATTCACCAGTGGTTTTACATTCTATTTCTGTTAAAACTAGAGTTAACTTTCTGGAAAATGGTTTTCAACACCATACTAACTGTACAACAGACCAACAGTTCAGTTGTACTCAAGACAGCTCATCTGAAGCTCAGCTGCTCTTAAGCATTTAAAACACTGTCAAGGTATGCACATGAAAGTTCCCCTTAACTTCCAGCAACAGCTAATTTTGCATTTGCATACACAGACAGGATACAAGCATCTTTTTTAAGATGTGTTGTAAAGCAAAAAACCAGTGCTTTCCACCTTGTTTCTGAATTGGAATAAAGGATCTGTTTCTGTATTGAGTACTTCCTGCTTCTACTTCACAAGAAGAAAATATTATCAGGCTATCAACACCTTGCCTTTAGTAACAGATTCTGTGGGACTTTAAAGCAAAATATACTGTAGCCTGAACTATAAGGATCACTCCCCTCAGAAATGCCAGCAACTTCCCGTTGAGGAAAAAGACAGAGCAGAGCTGGAGTTGGGAAGGCTCTTCAAGATTTCTTTAAAAAGAAGGGAGAAAGGGCCTGAAATTTCAAGTATCTGTTCAATTTACTTCAAAATGGATCAAATCAGGAAGCTGGAGAGCAATGTTATAAAAATAAAAATAAGTACTAAAACAGGGAGTACGCTTTTAGTTTACGATTCTCCTTCATTTTGCATATGTTAAAGATTCTACTGAGAAACTAATGAAGCTAAAAAAGGTGAAGGGAAAGGATTTTTCTGTTGAAGAATACTTTCAATTTGTCTCACCGAATTGCCTTTGGTTTTCCGTTTCTCATCCCCTCGTCCTTCTTCTGCATCATCTGAATCTCCATCACTGTCTAACGCAGGCAGCTCTGGATCCAAAGGAGGTTCGTAAAGAGCTGTGTTTAATGGCAAGTAACGAAGTTCATCTGGAGAGTATCTAAAGTTAATAGATGAATAAATTTAATTCATGTGTACTTTAAACATCAATGTTATGTCACACAGCATACAAGGACTTCAATGAAAAAGAGCAAGAAAAGCTCCTTTTGTAGGGAACCATATAAAAATGTGCAATTCTGAAAACAAAGGAAACGTTAATTTCTGCTTCCAAATGTGGTACTTGTCTTCTTTGTATAGCAGATATTTCTGGAATGTAGGAAGAGTTCCTCTGCAACATTCCAAACCTACAAAATCATAAAAGGCTACACAAGACCTAAAAATTTTTAACCAATACATATTTCTATGCCCAACGATACACTTTATTTATAAATGCACAGTGTCCACATAGCATATGGACAACAGTTCTAGCACAGGGCACATGAACAGCTAGGGTCCAAAGCAAAGTACGTAAAGAATACAAAGTTCCTTGATTATTGAAGGAGAACAAAAAGTGTACATAAAATACCACTTCAGAAGACTGAAGACCTAATCAGATTGCTTATAGCCAGATAGAGCTTAACAGGTGTAACATGCTTCTTTTTTTAACCTTAAATACTGAGAAAAAATTGAAAGTCCTCATACTATTCAGGACAGACATTGTAAGGAATAGGATATTATTTTAAAGCATATTTTGAAAATTTGAATCCTTCATTAACAAGGATAAGCAGTTCCAATTGCAGCAAGTATGAAATAACTAGATATTTCATCTTTAATTCAAAATCTGTAATTCAATTGATTTAATAAAATGTAAGTCCTTCAAGAATGTCCGGTAACATGCAAATCTGGGGTGGTCTGTATGCACACACACTGGAGTAAGCAAGGCATTTACAGATAAAGAGTTTCTCTCAAGAAAACTGTGCAGGTACAGGATGAGCATTGTCTCTGTTGTATGGATGGTAAGACTTAGGCAACAATTTTCAAATTAGTGTGTATTTTTCAAATGGGATCATACCACTGGAAAAGTCTTAAATTTGTGTAGACAGCCAGGTACACATTTGTCATGAAATACAAAGATCCAACTAGCGATACCTTTCTCGCTCACTTAAAAATCCAACATTAAACTTAGCCCACAAGAACAATCAGGGTTGGTTTTTTTTTAATTAAGAACTTTCTAAAGAAGGACAGCAAGACTGTCACACAGAGAACATGATCACAAGACAGCATTACAAAATTCTGATCTAGTGACATTAATCTTAGCACTCATGCAGATGCAGGTCATCAGAATTAAATCAGTGTCTCTTTTTACCACAGTAAAATCTGAGTAGGCCACATCTCAGGCACTGCAACACACCAGCGGGGACATCCCCCTCGCAAGGAGCACTGATTTGTTGACAGTTCTTGTCACACTATGCATCTCTTAGACTAGCAAGTGTCTCAAACATAAAAATTCAAAACCTTACAGGAAATACATGGAAATGTTTTCCCTTTGCTAGATGCAGAGAAAACAGATCAGTGCAACAGAATCAGCAGTTCGGATGCTCTTAAAATACCTTTTGTAGTACTCCTGGAACTGGCCGGGTATGAGAGCCACTGGATAAGGACTAACCTTTGTTCTCTCTGTAGGTAGGATTTTGTATTTTCCTTGAGGCACCTGGATAATCTGTATTGTTTAAGGCAAAACAAAGACATTTTTGTTTCACACACAAACTTTTGAGCCTTCCTCACCATCTGCTCCCCAAATATTTTTTAACTAGTCAGTTTTATTGAATCGGAACAGCTACCCGAGCTCTCCCATGGGAAATTAATTCATTAAAATGGTAAGAGATCCCACTCACAAAATAGTATTACAGATTAAAACCAATCACTGAGTATCGAGTGAACTGAACAATTATTAGTTAAGACTACTTCTAATAATATATTATAGAAAATAATTTGAAAATTAAAATCTAACAATTGAAACTGTAAACACTGCTTTTGTGACTGGCATCTTTAGCATGAATTAACATTGTTGGTCCCTACTGGCAACAGGCAGCAAGAACACATCCATCTATTTCTGAAACCAGAACGTAGCATTAAAAAAATATCACTAATAATAAAAATGTATGGAAAGGAGAAGCCTACACAGACACCTTCTTTTCCTTAGAACAAAATAAAACTAATTAACCACTGTCTTGTCTCTAACAGGGGTCAGTACCAAAAAAACATAATAGACTGCCATGTAATAATTTGCACTGAGAAGATTTTTACTGTCTTCACATGAGGACAGTCCTACTCCAAAATGACAGCTAATTTTTTTGTTAAATCAGGCACTGAAACATTCAATCTATCTAATACAAAAATTAGACAGCACCGAACAAAACCAAAGGCATAACAGTGACAGACTCTTAGGGCATAAAAAGTTTACTCTTTTTCCTAGGTATTGTTCAGGCAAAATTTTGAAGGTATTCCAAAACAGAATTAGCCATTCATACAAATAGATAAAATAGTAACAGAAGCTTCTTAGTTACCTAAGCCTCCCTTTTAGTTTTATACTACCAGCAGATGACAACAAAGTTACACACTGAAACTTTTAAAGCTTCCCAAGAAAAATATTTTCAGGTTAAAAGATAAAAACTTCACACTAAATGTACTTGAAATTACTGCTTTTGGCAGTATTACCCATTTAACAGCAAAGCTCTTTAAGTCCCTGCATGACTGCAAATAAGACTAATCAAAACCCTTGACAATAATAGTTAAAAATGGTATGAAAACCAACTTAGCTTAAACAAGCTAGGAGATACCTATTGAGATTGACAAGAAATTTAAATCTGCCTACATGTGTCTGTAAATCAAAATAGGCTCTTCGTTCTTCCATCCGCTCTCGGTTTAAATTGCTGTTGAATTCTGCAGCTTTCTTGGCAGCTTTTTTAATGTATTCTGGAACTTTGCTGGCTTCTACTTTCTGTGTGTTCTGCTGCTGCATTTGCTGGAATAAAAACAACCTTATCAATTCACATATATTTCACTATCAGCCTGAGAACAGCCTTTTCTTATACCGCACATGTTACAGATCTAGTTCACTTATATGCCAGCTACTTACAGAGTACTCTTTATAATGATCTGTTATTCGCTGACGCTCTTTCTCTTGCAGTATAACAGAATACTCAGCATGTTTGGCAGGGTATTCTTTAATCATAAGGTCAATTACTTCATCACTGCGCAAAGCTGTTAGACCTAAAATAGATAAAAGCAATAATGATGTTATCTGGCAAAACTATCTGTAGGTTATTTATATCCCACAAAGATCAGCTTAACTTTTTGAGCAACTAGAAACAACAACCTGCCGTGCACAGCACTTCTCTCTCTCTAAAGTAAGAATGAACTTGTTCCATTCAGCTCTCAAGGCTGATTAGGGGTTTATTTCTACACAGTGAAGCAAGACTCATTTCTTCCTTACAGCTGAAGACCCCTAACATTGACTCAGCCAGCTAGCCAGCTACTGAACTCCCATGTGAGGCAGATCCTTAGTTCTAAGTGGGACCTGGTAAAATGGAATGTAGCTTCCATTTCCAATATTGGTCAAGGGTTAAGTTTCATTAACTTGCAGAACCTTAACTGAAATTAAGAGGTTTAGATAACCTCTGCATACAAATCAAGGAAGAATCAGTGTGAGGGCAATTCAGAGCAGTAAACCGCACACAGACTTCTGACTCCAAAGTAAGTAATTTAAAGTTCGAAAGGCAAAATGCCTCAGTTTGCAGCTACAATGCAGAACTCCTTTAAAGGCTCCAACACAACCATTCTCCAATCATTAACTATAGAATGGAGGATGACTTACGTTACTGCCACCAATTATAAATGTAAGCTTAAAAAAATAGGGATAGTTAACTCAGCACACATCTCTACTGACTATATGAGGCAGGATATAGCATTTTACTTCTATTGATAAAGATCAGACACTATTCTTTCCCACATGATTAAGAAGAAAAAAATAATCAAGAAGGCTGGCAGGTGAGACAGAAAGGTGGTATTCCAAAGACTGTTAGTATATAAGATGACACTGCATTTACACAGACCCATGATTTAGAGAAAACAGATGCGACAGGCATCATTCAATCTCTAACACGCTCTCTGCATGTGTATTAGCAGAGGAATAAAAAATACTTCAAGCTCTTTCAATATAAGCCAAATCAATGGGATCATTCAATTTCAAGTACTTTAAAGCTCTTTAATACGCACCCTTCTAACTTCAAACATATAAACTGAACCATGTAAGATACACTAATATTTGCTGGGTTCCAACTAACTGAGCAAAACAAGACTGATGCACTTTTCAATTTAAAAAATTATGGTGTTCTCTTTTCCAGAAAGAAAATAAGGTTCTAAAAGTTAATTTCCAACACACAAGGGATTTTGCTAAGTAATTAAAATTGATCCAAAACTTATTTCTTATAATAAATTTGGAACCCTGATACCCTGTGGCCAATTCATGCAAATTAATAATAATTCAGTTTTCATTTCAAAATCTGTTTTCAGGCAAGACTGATGCAATTCTTTACCAAACTGAATCACGTTTTCAGTGTGCCGTATTTTTAATACACTAAGAAGGAACCAAACTATTTGTTTTCTTACCTAGTGTGCACTGAGTCTCTGTGATAACATTTAGTTCTCTGAGGTAGAGTTTCTCCTTGTGAGACAGATCTCGTCTTTCTAAATCTCCAAAGAAAACAAAAGAGAACGGTAAAAATGTACGCAGTTACTCAACCTTACCCATAAGCAAGGTCAAAGTATTTTGACAATTTTCTTTCCAGGCCATGAAAGTCTGTATTATACTACTATTTTTACAAACTTGCTAATCGTATAAGTTAATTTTAAATTAAGCATGTACTGCAGGGACATGCTCAATTTTTCTGAGTACCCTGCCCGTTGTTATGATTTCAAGAAATACAAAAAGAAACCTGACAATGAGCTCAGACATGAAAAAAATTATCAAGTACTGAAGGTACTTCTTTTTCTTTTAATATGCCTCTTAGAAATAAGCTCCATGACAGAAGAACCAGATTTGACAATTCTGAATAATAAAGGCTCAAATCCTAGAATGTCCCCATCTAACTTGCCACAATTCAGAAAACAGAATACAGAGGTATAGCTATATAGGAATAAATCACCAACAGAATACTTAAAAATAAAACTGAGGTCAGTTTTCAGAAGACCCTTGCCGATTTAACCCCCAAATCAGACTTTATTACAGATTTTCAGTAGCAAGACCAAGAACTCTTAAATTATTTGGAAAACCATGGGATACATTTTCAATATGCCAGTAACAAATTGTAAAATAAAAATACAAATATAAGTAATTCAGGGTCTTTTTAATCAGCTGGCTCATGCTATACAGTCAGAGACACAGATTACATCCAAAACATACAAAGATTTTTCAGAAGAAAAATTTCAAATATAAATACCTGGGTATTTTCTTTTAAAGGAAGTCACACCCAAATATTCACTGACTTGCTCCTGAAGCATATAGTATTCTCCTGTTTCATCCGGCGGCCACTTGTACTCTATCAAGTTTTCAGCAGGAAAATAGCTGTATCTAAGAACAATGTTAGAACAAATCAAAGAATCCTTAAGAGGGACACTTACATTTCTAGAAATTCAGTATTTTCTATTTATATGTCTTTTCTATTTATATGAAGCTGGACAAGCACTTTAGAACACTGCATCCTGTTCATCCATTTCAAAGTCACTTTGTTACACCCCACTTCACATACATTTCTCCAAGCCAGCATTCATCAACATGCTGAGGGGCAGAACACAAAAGGATACCCATGATAGCAGACAGGACACCAGGAAAATCAGCTACTCAAATGTCAAAATTAAGTTTAGAAATGATGTAACGTTTTAAAACATGTATGCTGTGCCTCTGACTGTAAATTAGATGCAACACATTTTGTGTTATTTTACAATAAGATTCTTAAGATATGCTATGAGAAAAAGACAGCTGGCAACTTACAGTACACTGCCTCAATTCAGAAAGATGTATGAAGAACAAAGACAAGCAAAGGAGGAAGAACTAATATGTATGCATATCAAACAATACAGTAAGACTAGCAATAAAGAAGTAGGAATTCTTTTTCTTAAAAAAAAAGGTATTACCCAAGGTCTTGGCTAGAAGTTTCACAGCTCCGAGAACTGTCCCCTGAGCCCATGCGTCGTCTTTTGGATGGCTGGCTGCCATCATTGGAATTTTCTTCTGTGTCATCCTAAAATGAAAATAAAGATGAACATTAAAAGAATTCAGAGTAATCAGCAGATAATGTAACACATCAGAAAAAAATGCAAGACAATCCAGATTTCAAATATACCTCAACTATCTGAGCTACTGAATAACACTCTTCAGTAACAACTCATTGGACAGTTTATGTAGCAAATTATTCTTTGCTATGAACTAGCTGCATGACACACAGTGGCAGAGAAGGAGAATTAGGTAGTTTCTCACCTGTGGCGTAGGTGGAGCACTGAATAGACAGAGCTGTAGCTCTGACCACCAAGTTCACGGTTCTTGATGTAAACTACCTTGGCATTAGCACAGCCAGACAGCTGTAGACACAGCATATTTCCCTCACTGATGATTCTTAGAGACAAGACTAATTCACCTAATCACACTAGCTCGCAAAAGCAAGGGCAGAACAAAACCACCAAGCCTTTGCTGAGAGCTGATGCTCACAAAATCAAGGAAAATATTACGGACACACAGTTAAAATTAAAGGACTGGTATACAGTTTACAAAATTATATGATTACAGCAAGCAGCAAACACTTGTCTTTTGTGGGGAAAACAGAAATAACAAAAAAAAAAAAAGTTGTAACAGATATAGAACAAAGCTATTACAGACAAACATTTAGAATTTAACTTACAGATGTCACTATTCAGATACCATGAGATCTATATAAAGAAAAGAGAATAAAATGACAAGAAAACAAAACAAAAAAGGAGTTCTGTAAAATCAAGCAGACCAGGATTCAGTTGATGATTCTGTGTTTTTTTTACTGCTTTTGTTATCCAATAACGCCATACAATTCCTACCTACATCAACTCTCAAAGCATTTAGTGAAAAGAATTGAGAAACAGAAGGCATAAGTGTTCAAGTGAGTCACCGGTTGTCACCAGTAGTAGAGCCAAGAACAAGATAGCTCTTTAGGGAATCGAAACTCTCAAGTGGAGCACTATGAAAGAGTCACATTTTGTAACTTCTGAGAAAACTTTAAGAAAGAATTAACCTATCAGAAATAAATGGATGAAGCCAAACTATATTTAGTTATTAAATAACAAGAACAATTATTAGGTCTACCTTAGCTAATGCCTTCATTCTAGTATGAAGATTACAGCACATGAGGATATATTACTTTGATAAAGAACATTTCAAAGTACTGTAACCAAGACTGGCCCTAGGCTTTTGTCTCCCGTATTTTTAGTTTATTTAATGTTTTTCACATATTTTCTTTCTTTCTTGTGGACTAGCAATAATGCATTTCGTAAGTGCCTTTCATACAATAACAAAAACTGAAACGCAAATTTAATGAAGCTACACTTCAATAATCAGGTAAGTACCATCTCCACCAGTATGACTAGTAGCACTATCTCCTACTATTGTGGAGAATACCTTGCATAAACCCAACTAGACAAACCAAGCAGCCATCCCCAATCAAAACAGTGTAGCACCAGAGTAACTTGTGGCACAACTATGCCTCATCCCTACTTCCCACACAGAACATGAATGCATGCTTAACTTTTTCAACTGACAGAGAACAACTGGAGCAGGGCCAAAGCCAAGCTTTGCTATACCAAACCTACCAAGAAACTTAAGAACATCTTTAAAAGACAGATCTCAACCTGACAATTGAGAGGAAGTGCCTCACATCAGTTTCTGCTTTTACTTTGAAATTTTATTAAATTCAGTACCGTTAAAAACGTGCACATCCACACCACAGGGGAGAGCAATGTCCTCCATTTCCACTTTCGGTTTCTTGTTTGCTGAAAACGTGAGCAAATCTACCACACAGGCTCACAAACTAAAACGCTCCAGGAAATGAGGCAGCTTCTTGCAGAAATAAGTGAAAACATTCGCACCTCAGTCTAAGAAAGACACACTGTATTTCAACCGCTCCTACTGTAAACAAGATCAGTAATTCGGGACGGTCTGTGACTTTCTTCACATCGAAAGTCAAACATTACTAAAAAAGGCCTCTTCTCCCCCCGAAAGCGCCTACTTCTGTTAGTCCTTACAGAACAAGGTTACGTTACGCATTCCGGGTACGCCTATCAACTACAAGATGTACGTAACGATTCCTTATTATGCAATGGGAAAGCCTGAATGACAAAGATGTCTTTCAGAAAGTAACTGCCCATCCGCTCCCGAGCAGCAAGTGCTCGGTGCCGCACGCCCGTGCGCCGCCCGGGAAGCGCGGGAGCGACTCCGCGGGCCCGCGCACGGGAGCCTGCCTCAAGACACAAACTTTGCGGGGCGCCGCACCCGGGAAGGCGCCTCAGGACTTTTGAGAGCGGCTCCGGGCGCCCAACGGGGCCTTCCCCCTGCCCCAGGCTGGACCCACAGCGCAAGTTCGGAGGGGAGGCCGTCAGCCCACCGCCCTGATCCCCGGAGAGGCGTGAGGTGAACCCAACGAGGGGGTCACGGAGTTCGACGGGGGTACTGGGGAGCAGCCGAGGCCTCCCGCCGAAGCGGCTGTTGCACCGCAGCCCCGGGCCTCCGCCCCGAGCCCGCAGACCCGCGGCCGCCGCCCGCTCTCACCTTGAGGGACTGTGCGCCGGGCGTAGCGGGGTCGCTGTCGCAAAGGCGCGGGGACAGGACGGCCGCCATGACCGCCGCGGGGCC